>JAECWJ010000313.1:0-128072 GCA_018150375.1 Drosophila sturtevanti
GCGATATAAGAGCCGTTTGCTGGAAGACCATCTAAGTCATTTACTATAATTAGTTTTTTGGGGTTCTGTTTTTTCCCTGGAACTGTTTTCTTCATACTTTTCCAATTTTCATATAATTTTATTGATTCGACTGCAGGGATATATGCTCCACGGTTGGGAACCAAAATATTAGAACTGCAGCGATTTGCATTTCTTTCGGAACAAAACTTGAGAGCCTGAGGGTTCGACTGAAGTTTGTTGACCATGGGGGGACAAATCTAATCAATCTATTCTCTTTAAGTTTTGCTTTTCTTATTGTTAACAATTGTTTCCTTACAAAAGCGCTTTCATTTGAAGTGCAATATAATAAACATCTTTCTCAGGCTTATCTCTATTTTACATAATTTCTAAAAAATACAAGGCGACTTAACTTGAGTTATAGCTAACTCAAGGAAAAGGCCGCAACTGATTGCTTACATTTTATTTTCACTTGTAACCTTGCTCTTTTTTTAAATATATTTAAGGGCTGATGCTGAAGGATTGAATATCAGTAAAGCTTTTGTTTGATAAGTTGTGGAGGTAACCGCCCTGTCACGGTCGCCTTGTGGAGATTTGCCAGTAGATAAAATGAGCACTTGTGAGCAACTAAACTTATATCGCTCCAAACACTTTTATTCTTCTGATCTTATATATTAGGATTAAGAATTACTTAGCGTGATCCTCAGTGGCAGCGCTGCCTTTTCTATATAAGTTTCTATGTAATATATAAAATGAAGATATATATATCTTATATGTAAGTAGCGAATACATCGCTGTTAAGATAGAGCATGTTGTGTACATATATATCTTATCACAGTACTCGTGGCCGATCATACATATTTCGGGGTACTTGAACTGCACTTGAATATGATGTATATTTATGCAACAAAGACTAAGTGTCGTTGCATTCTGGTATTTATGTTTATTGGTATATATGAAGTATATACTGGATATAGTCAGTGGGCTCTCGATATGTGCATACCACATCTCCCCTCTTTTGAAAAATATCGTAATCATATGAAGTTATTTTTATACCTGGTACCCATAGGGTACAAATTTTTTTGTAAGATCAAGTTTATTTCAAATTTTTGCCACGCTCACTTCCGCCCCTGAAAATTAGGAGAAACTAAACTGGAGTTGTATTAAAGCATGCTTTGGCTGTTTCGGCTAGTTAAGAAAATTTTATAAAAAAAAAATTTATATTCAAATAATGAGGATTTCAAAGTAGTCAGATTTTATGAAATATCTATTATTGGTACAGGGTATACTCCAAGTCGGCAAGGACGACTTGCTTACTTCATTAAATTATGTATTAATTTGTATTTTGTTTTTATTCTTAATGAAATAAGCAAGTCGTCCCTGCCTACTTGGAGTATATCCTGATGCTGATCAAGAATATATACACTTCTTGGGTTCGGAAAATTTTCCTTCTGCCTGTTACATACATTTTAGCAACTTTAATATACCCTTGTACCCTATGGGTACAACGTTTAAATAGTACATATATTTCAATAAAGATAGGAAATAAGTAAAAAGTTTAATTTTGTGTTTATATATTTTTTTTTTCAATTAATTTTGGAATTATTTTTAGTCTATTCTTATTGACTGTCTGTGGTTTCTTTTTTTCCTATGTCTATTATGATATTGTTTCTCTTCTATATTTATTACTTTCTAGGGTCCAAATACTGGTTTTCTTGTTTAATACTAAGTTTCCTATTTCTAACTTTAAGTCTTTAACCATTTTATTATATGCTATTTTTCGTGTTTGTTTTTCTATTTCTTTCATGGACATCGCTCTTTTAAACGCTATCTGCAATTTGAATTTTAACTCTTTTGTACAGGATCTATATTTGTTAAATTTTTTAAAATCTATGAATTGTCTTGCTAATCTACCGTAAACAAGTTCATACGGACAGTAGTCATGTACCGTTGATGGAGTAGTGTTAAAGCAACATGTGAAGTAATTCAACCATTCGAATGCATTCGTCCCAATTATCTTTTTTAATCGAGATGTATGAACGAATGTATTCGTTGAATGTTCGATGACTTCTCTCTACTGTTCCTAAAGTCTGGTGGTGGTGTGTTGTTGATAATACATTACTGATTTTCATATATTTGCACAAGTCATTAGTCATAAGTGAATTTTTGTACTCAGTACCCATGTCTGTTATGAACATCGTCATAGGACCTTACTTAAGTATAAACGATTCAAATAATGCGTTGGGTACTGTTTTTGCCCTGTTATCTTTTACTGGTATTATAACTAGATACATATTTTGTAAGATCGCATATTATAGTTATTGCATACTCATTGCCATTTTCTGCTCGAGGTAAGGGTCCGATGGTAACAATTAAAACAGTGTTAAAGGCTGTGTTTGGGGTGTTATTTATAATCATTGGGGATTTTGTATGTGTTGTAGTTTTAGCTCTTTGGCAGTCTAAATACGTTTTTATATAGTTTTTAATTGTTTGTGTCATTTTGAGTCAGTACACTATGGGTAAAAACCCCGATATTTTGTCATAAATTGTCCATGAAGAGATAGACGATTCCAATTTTCTATACATATTATTATCAATTTTATATAATTTATATTATATTATTTTCCCAAATTGGACCACGCCAACATCCCGCCCCCTTAAAACAAATTTATTAAAATATGAAAATGAAGATTTTTGCTGACAAAACCAAGTACATTTTATGCTATATATTGTGGCGCAATTTAGCTTTCGGAAGCTTCAGAGCCTTATCTGTGGCCGAGCGGTTGCTTCGGGTATTAAAACTGGGGTGAAAGGGGCCAAGCTACGGAGGAAAAGACAAGCTGTAGCGGCGGATGGCTTAGTGGACGTTTTTAATCGCTGTTTATTTCTTCTCACACTACAATCTCTCTCTTATGTACAAAATCAAAATCAAAACAATAAAGTTGGCTGCGCCTTCCGGCTTTGCCGTTCTTTTTTCGCCCAGGGTTGCCAGCAGGTCGGGGCGGCGCGAGGTGGGAGGTCTGTCCGTGGGCCGGCGATGTCATACAGGCGTTAATATATATTTTTTATATATTTAAAATATGTATTACATATATTTATTATAATTTCGACACATTTAATATTTTCTGTATGATGTCCACATTCATTTTTATTTGTCATACATCTCATTTGCTGAAATGGCCGACAATATCTTACTGATTGTGGAGTTGAAATAAGCCATATCACTTGATTACATTCATCATTAATTTATTGTGGTTACAAATAGTGAATGATCCAATACGATACAATCATCTTCCTCAAATCGCTGTTTATAAACGGATTGTCCTGTCGAACCGCAAAGCCATATAAGTTATTAAAATATTAAAGAACAACCCGTTGAATTTGATGTTTCAAGAATGTCCTGCTGCATCTGAAGAATACAATCAACCGTATGATTTAACAAACTTAGCAACGAGACTTTAACTTTTGTACATTTCAGTTTTATTTCTCTAACTTGGAGCAGTGCAATTTAAATAATTTATTATCCACCGCACATTTGATTTTCCGTTAGTTCTGCTGTACGAAAAAAAATATACGGCGAAGTCTAACTAGAACTTGGGGAAATAGATAATCCAAAGCTTTTGTTGTTGGACAGCTTTGATCTTAATATATCATCTCTGAATAAGCTTTCTACTGTTTAATCGCAGCTAACTTAAGTTAGGGAGGGCTTTGGAGAATGAGTAAAAGGCTATAAAATGTGTGAGAACATGTAACACAACCTCTTTTCCATCGAACGTTCAATTCAGTGATATTGAAAAAAAATATCCATAATTTTTGTAAAAGAAGTGGAAAAATTAATTAAATTTGAGTTCGACCAGACCAACTATGGGATAGACACCTACCAAAGGGTACATACAAAGGAATTGGTTAAAGTTTTTTTTTTGGAGCATAATTGCTTAACCTAAAACTTTGGCTATCTACAATTTTGTTTAGTTATTTGAATTCAATTGAAAAGAAAAGCGGTAGAAGAGTCGAACCTCAACAGCTTTGAGCAGCAAGTTTTCCACAAGTTGCAGTAAAAGCAAAAAGAGTCTGGAAAGGCGAAGAAATTCAACACAACAAGCCGACCGCAGTATCAGCTAACCAACGTAGCACTTATAACCAAAAGGAAAAAAAAAACAATTAAAAACTAATCAAGCAAAAAGAAAACATGTAGAGATAAATCGGAGTAACTTCCATAGTGAATTAAGTAAATAATTTAAGCTCAGCTCTTTGTTTGGATTCTAAATAGTAGGGTACTTCAAGACAGCTTGAAAAAAAAATAAAAAAATAAGGAAAAATTTTCAACGTTTCTTTTGATAAAGTCTTCTATTCATAAAGTTAAAGTTCACTAAATCAGTGACTTAAGTAAAGTAAAAGCAAAGAAAATTGTTTGTATTCTTATATAAAGCTTTTCATAATCTTGTTATAACGGTTTCCTTTCCAAAAAAAATTATTTTTTTGAATACTCTTCTTCTCTAACTTTTTGAGTTGATGCACTATCGAAGTTAGGGTATCATACTTGTGAATTTTAAGAATTACAAAAAAAAAAGGAAAAGTAAATTAATCAGTTGTGAATTAACAACAATAACTGAACATCACATCCAGCTGCTGAAGGCCTTCATCGATGGATTTTTTTTAAACAGTAAGTCCTCTTTATTGTCTTATTTTTTTGTTGTGGTCAAGCCTAGCACTTGTCGGCGGGTAAAATTAACGTTCACACGAAACGTTGGTTCTACTTTAAGCCGCTTCTGCTATGCTCTTTCAGATTCTTTTTATATCTTTTAAGTCCGTTTATGAATATGCTATTATAAAAACATCAACTTAGAAAGTGTGAAACAAAAGTTTTAAATTATTTGGCTAAATCTTGGTTTTGGAATTAAAAGTTAATTAAATTTCGGTCAGCTAATATACCTGAAAAAAAAAGAATACGGAAGATTTTGTTTAGTTGCTTTGCTTAAGTTATCCGCCTATTTTAATGAACATATAAAAAATGAAAAGAAAGAAATAAACAAAAGAGAGAAATAATTTTAGACGATAGCAATAAGTTAGAAGTAAACAAACGAAATGCAGAAAAATATGAATTTACCTTTTAATTTTTTTCGATAATTGTTAAATGAAAATGTATGAAGAATAATTGGATTTAGTTTCTCCACTACGTAATTGAATAATATGAATAAATAGATAGTACGTTTGGGGTTGTCTAACACATTTTTGTTATTGACCGTGGTCGGGTGGGTACAGAAGATTGATGGCAACTATCACCTTAGCCATCCTAAAATTTTCCAGAAGACCGGAGCATCTCACTTAATTTTTTTCCACAGAGATGAATGGATCATAGGCGTGTAGCCTTCATGATTGATTTACAACCATAAAATTTGAAAGTTTCGAGAATACGTTTTCTCGTGTAGTTTCAGTAGGGATTCTACAATAAATTTTCAGTAGCGAGACTTGACGAAAACTGCAGCAATTACCCATCCCACCCGGAAGAGCTACGGTCATATTAGGGTCCCGTTCGCTGTAAGTCGTTGTGTAGGCTAAAGAAGGGTACCTAGGCAGAATGTCACGGATAGTCTTTGGGGAAAATGTATATATAAAGACATAAAAAAACAGCTTAAAGCCGAAAGAATACACTAAATGTTATAAAGTTTAGCGTAAGGTGGAAAGAAATCACATTCTTGGTTTTTATTTATATCCTTAATGTTGAGGTATTGCTGCTTAGTCAATCCATTTTCAATTAAAACTGCTAATACTTTTTCAACACTTAATGGCAACGGATCATTCTTCTTAATTTTATTCTTCACATCACTTAAATTCTCTTTGCTTATAGGCTTTCTCAAAACATACATATGTAGTATCTCCTTTAATTTAATTGAAGAAACCAATGCTGCATGCATTAACAGATGAGTTGAGTTGTCGTGCACTGATGCAATATTAGAAGCCAGTTTTCGTTTTAATCGGGGACCAGCATCGTTATAGCTTAATTATTTGCGACCTGATTTTTCAAGTGATCTGCTGCGTGAAATTGCTTTTATACCTGACTCCAGCCAACGCAGGTGCTTTTTTTTAAACCGTTCCAGCATTCGACTGCAATTTTACAAATTGTTGGACTTTAAGCTCAATGACTTTCAGTTGATCGACCGAAATATTTGCTTTGCCTATTTTCTGGACAATATAGTTGATTACAGCGCTTTTTGGCGGCTGTTACTGCTCCACACTTCCAGCAGAATGGAGTTGGAGAACTCGTGAGCAACTGCAACATGTCGATTATTTTGTAAAGGGGCAAATATGAGCATGATGTCTTTTTAATATTCTATTAAGAGATGATTAGTACACAACTTGCTGCTTAAACATTTCAAGTTCCTTTCTCGCCTCAAAAGTTACAAATTACGAAATACACAAACAATTTAAAATTGAATTTTTATTACCGTGCAACCCTGAAACAGCTGACTTTGGCTAATCGTAAAACATTAAGAGCACTCCCGAAAAATTTTAAAAAATAGTTTTTGCACTCTTTGGAATGTTTTCTATTAGAAATAAACAAAATAATTCATATTAAGAAGAAAAAATTGATTAATGACAAATTTTCGGGGTTTTTACCCATAGTGCAGTGGTATAGTTTCTTTATTTTTAATAGGGTAGTGAAATTCCTGTATGGCCTCCTTCTATTGGATCGTTATGATATTTTAACAGGATTGCATTATTTTGACTTTCGTCATTTTTTGTCTACTTGTGTCATCTTTTGTAATAGCGCTATTTTTATATTTTGTAATGTTTTATTGCCCTTATTTTGAAATTCATGTAAAGTGACAAATTCGAAAATTTGTTTGTGACATCTGTAAATTAATGATTTTGTGTTCCCGGCTTCTGAAATAAGCCTTTGAAAAAAATTGACCTAAATCGAATTTTTTCATTAGAATATAAATCTTTAACTGAAATTTAAAATAATATAGTTTCCTCTTTTCAGTAAACACATGAAATTACTCAATTTCATTGTTACAAATTTTTTTACGTGGCTATTGCTAACGACTTCGTAGACATTGGGCTCATTTATTTTTTCGCGCATTTTCATTTTTCCATATGCGCAGATGTTTTTCTGTATTTTTGATGATCTTGTAGCATCAATATATTTCTGTTTATTTGTATTAAGTCTTCTATGTTTATGCGAGATAATACATCCGCAATGTGGTTGTCCTTTCCCTTGAGGTATTCAACTGTTAACTGATATTTTTCTAAGTCAAATCTCATTCTTGTTAGCTATTATTTTCTTCATTGAAAATAAATATACTAGTGGTCTATGATCTGTTTTTACTAAGAAATCAAGACAAGCCAATATTTACTGGAGACCGTTTATTCCAATAGTCGAAACTTTAAACCCATAATGCTTGGAAAAAGATGTTGCAAAATTATTCTTATGTACCAACATCATAGAGTTTGACGAATTTTTATTTCCACAAACTTTATTACTTTGCTCCATTTGTATTCAACTAATGGACTAAAATAACTCCGTGGCATAAATATGATTGGCCAGCAAGGCTGAAGTGAATAAGACGTTAAGCCGTTGTAGCTATAATTCTTTCGCTTTACTTCTATTTGTTTTGCAAAATAGTGGCCTATATGCCGGGAAATTAACCATTGCATCTTGTGTCATTTGTTCTTATAGTCGTTTTCACGCTTGCTGCCTCGCTGAATACATCGAAGTAGTACTTCCACTCGGTGCCAAGCTATCTATAGCCAAACACTATCTATATTGATCCTGTTTGATGTTTTCGATATTTTGAAAGAAAAAAATCGATTAATACCATTCTAAGAAGGTGAATTATATTTAAAGATCTCGAACAAATTCCAAACTTTAAGTAAAACATTTTTTATGAAAAAATTTTTCTTTTCAAGCTCAAAATTTTAGGTTTGTAAATTTGGTATATTAAATTTTCAATAATGCTTTTGGTAATTTATATAGAGAAAATCTGCACGGCACGGCCGAAGTTAGTCCATCTTTCTAGTATTATTTTATAATTGACATGATAATTTAAAGGTAAGCATAAAAGTTAAAAGCAGAAGACTGCAGAGTTGCAAGCCCACTCAGCATAACTGATAAGTAACTTGTTACTTAGGCAGGTTACAAAGTTACCGCGGCCGCCCGCAGTATATGTAAGAACTGTACAGCATTCTTATAAACAAATTTGATAGTTAGCCAGACGATAATGAGGCCACAGAATGTAAGGCTGACGACGATGCCGATGGTAAACAAGTTCTTTGATGTTTCCGCAGATGCCAATTCACTCTTAAAACCTTGGATGACTTGGAGGTTGTCACTGTTCATCCGGTGGAGTTGGGGTATACTTAAGACCGGGTCATGGCCAATGATGTTAAGCAACGATGATCCTGCAATGCCTCGTGCCCTTTGTAGGGTCTCACGCTGGTTCACGTACTTCGTGACATTAACAATTGCGAAACAATCGAAAGGTGACGAGGTGTGTTCCGTTGGTTACAATCTCTGGGCCCTCGTCTGTGCTGACCCTTGCAGTATTTTCATTGATGATGATAATGCCGTCATCCACTTGAGTGATCGGCTTGAGGTGGCTTGGCTGCGTTCGGTAAGAGGCTGTGCTGCTGGCGTGTAGCGCCTGTGCGCAGGACCCTTGCGCTGCTAACTTGCAGACCGAGGTGTATGTTGTTGCCACGCACTCATCGACCGCTAATATCTCGTCGTTGCATTCGGCTACGGTGTTGTCTGGAAGTTGTAGTATGATGTGTTGATGGGATACTGGATAGATTGTGATTTTTTGGCATACGAGTTTTACCCTGGGATAGGCTATTAGGATATGGATTACATTTTCGGACTGTAGGACCTTAATTTTAGACGCTTCAGTGAGGCTGACTATGGGAAATTCTAGTGGATGTTCATTTAAAAGTGCTTTCAAATCATTATGTTCGAAAGTTGTTGGATTTATTATTCCAGATTTGGCTAATGCAATTGTGAGGATTAGGTTTGATATCTGGTTAATTAGTATTCTATTCCTTGCCAATAATGTTTCGTACAAATGTGGTGTATCGACTATTTCGTTTCGTTTGGCCTTTACTATCTTATTAACTACATCAGTAAGTTCGTTAATTTGCCTTTGCGTCTCTGAATTGATAACTCCCTGTTTATTGTTTGTATTGATTGATTGCGATTCGGTCCACCTTACCTTTTTAAAGTCGGAGGCATCTGGTGTGCCTACTATGACCTTTAGTACTGAGCATAGAAAATCTAGACTTCTGGCCACCCTATGGTGTATTTGGAAAACGGGCAATAAGCTCCTAATATGATCTATATCTGCGTCTAAAAATTTTCGCATATGGGATTGTGGGAATAACTCTACTACCTTTTCAGTATCGTCTACGATGATGTTGAATTCTGTTAAGTTACTCAAATGCCGTAAATAATCCCTTTGTTCCCATACCAATACTTTCCCATCTTTTATTGGGATGTAATTGGAATGCGAATAGTCGACAATCCGACTCTGTACTATCCCTAGCATTAATAATATTGCGTATTGCATCCTGTAAAGAGATTAATGGGGTTGTCGTGCGATTAGTGATAGCAAGATTATTCTGGGTAGTTTCTTCTGCCCGCTACTTGAGGTTGTCTTTATGGACCGCCCTCCCCTTAATGAGAACAGACGTTCCTGAGTCTGCTTGGATCTTTTCCTCTTTGCAAAGTGGTGTTAACTTATTTCCTATCCTTTTATTGTTCTTAACATATACTTCTTCACCTACCTCAAAAATTCTGTTCTGTCTGTCTGCGTTAAATCTTTGGAGTACCGCTTGCTGTGCTTTTTCTATTTTTTTCTTTATATCTTGTCTAGATTCGATTGATGTGGCATGCATGACATCAATTGGTTTCTGGTTCGTTACTGAGTTGATTGATTTGTTGTATTCCACTGTTGCTCTAATGATTAGTTCCACTGTATCGCTAGCCTTCTTATCCATTTTTAGGATTCTTGCTGCTAGAGTGCTGTGGAATCTTTCTACCTGCCCATTGGAAACACTGTGTAGTGGCGGTGCATTGACAATGTCTATATTATAGTTATTTTTTAACAGTGATACTAAATTAATTATTTGAATAATGGGCATTTTTAGATCTATTATCGTTCGCGACTGAATTGGTTGTACGATGGCGAACTTAGAAAATTTGTCTATGCAGGTGAGAAAAAGTTTCTTGTTTGTTGAGAAGATATCAATATGCAGCATTTCGCCAGCATATGAGGGAATTGGCGAGGCTCCAAGCTCTTGTTTTTGCGGATGCCTATCGTATTTTGCTTTGGTGCAAACCTTGCAATTTGGGACGATTTCTTTTGCCAAGTTATACATTTTGGGAAAATAGTAGTCACGAAGGACTTGTTTAACATTCTCCTGTGCGGCGCGATGTGCTCGATTGTGTTCTGTTGTCACAATTTCCATTTTCCCAATTTTGTCAGTAATGTCTGACACATAGTTTTTACAATGCCGTAATTTAGTGGTTGGAAAATTAAACACGAGTTCGTGTTGAAAGCTGGCTAAGGTGGGAAGCTCGCAATGAATTGCGTTAACTGCATCTAGAATGATGAGTGGTTTTAGTGTTTCGAATAAGTGACTTTTTTCGGTGAAACTGATGTTGTGACGAATCTTCTTGCCGAAAAGTATCATTTTCCTTTGGAAAGGAAAGCGTGCCTCTTCTAAAACGATTTGGTTTTTGAAGCAATTTATTGGTTTATCAGTTGTCTCTATCGTGTAGCTTAGTGAAATTTCACTATGAATTGTCGCAGCGTCAGATAAGGGCTCGTCTTGCATGGTATTTATATTCTGCCTAGATAAAGCGTCGGCCACTAAATTTCCTTTGCCTGGTTTATAGAACACTTTTGCGTTGTGTTCGTCAATAAATGCTTTCCATCTTTTGATTTTAGCGTTCATGTTTCAGTCAGAGACAGTGAAGGTAAGTGGCTGATGGTCAGTGAAAATATTTATTTCATTCGAGCCATATAAGTAATTTTGTAATTTCCCTAGGGCCCATACGATAGCTAACAATTCTCTTTCGTTTGTAGCGTAATGAGCTTCGCTATCTTTTAGGGTTCTGGAGATCATGGTTATTGGTTTTATTTTCTCCTTTGAGTATATTGGTCAATGGCCTTGCTATTGCTGCAAAATCTTTGATAAAGACTCTGTAATAGCTTGCTAGGCCCAGAAATGATCGCAAGCTGAACAAATTTTTTGGCTCGGGATATTCCCGAATGGCTTTCACTTTTTCGGGGTCGGTCATGGCTCCATTTTTGGTTACTACAAAGCCCAAGAATTCAACGCTGTCTTTGAAAAATTTAGTTTTTTCTTGTGCAACAGGCATGTTAGCATCACACAAGCATTTTAACACTGTGTCAATGTGTCGAACGTGATCAGCCTCGTTTGCAGAAAAGATTATTACGTCGTCGACATACACATAACAAATCTTTCCAATATGTTCTCTTAGAACATCATCTATGGCTCTCTGTAAAATGCTTCCAGCATTTTTCAGTCCAAACGGCAGTCGGCAGAACTCGTTGACTGAAAACGAGTTCTTTTCACGATCATGTTCTGCCAAATATATTTGGTGGTAACCTGATTTTAAGTCTAGGGTTGTGAAAAATTTTGCCTGTCCTAGATTCGCTAGAATCATCGGAATGCTAGGCATTGGGTATCGATCGGCTATAGTGCGCTCATTAAGTTTCCTGAAGTCAATTACTAACCGCTTCTTTCTGTTGCCGTTTCTGTCGAGCCCTTTTTTGTCGACGACCCATGAGGGGCTGTTGTACGGGGATTTTGATGGTCTAATTATGCCATCTTTTAGCAGTTGCCTGATTTCTTTGTTTGCGAAATCTGAGACTCCTACGGGGTGGGGATATAATTTTGAATACACCGGCTCATTATCTATGGTCCGAATGGTGGCAACAACGGATGTATTAAAGGGTAGTGCCTCGTTAGAGGTCGAAAATTAATCTCTTTAAAATCATAGCCCTAAACTCTTTTTAAATAAGGCTCGGTACTAAGATGTCATCTGTGAAGTTTACACTTTCACAGTTATGGTACTGCAATTGCTCAGATCTATTTTGATAGTTGAGCGAACTCTTTTGCAAGTTCAATGCCACTCCTGCTTGCGTTAGCAAGTCGAAGCCTACAATGGCATCAAATAAGGTGAGAGTATCTAGCAGAAAAAATGGGGAGATTTTGCCAAATATTTTCATAGGGCATTTCTCCTTAATCGCGCTCGAGCCATGTTTCGAGCTTACAGTGAAGGGGGATTCGACCGGAAGTACACGTTTTAACTTCTTTACGGATTTAACGTAGTTTTTCGCCGCCCCTGTGTCTATTAGAATCTTTATTGTTCTACCACCCAGCTGCCGCGTGACGAAAGGCAGCCGGGAGCGTTCCCTAAAAAATTAAGTGAGTGATTGTCATAACTTGCCTCACTGTCTCCCTCAATGTCGGCCACAGCGGCTTCCGCTGTGTTTGTATAACTGGGGCTTTCCTCTCGAGGCTCATTTTGAACGACGTTGTTTAAAAGTTGGCGTCTTTGACCTGTGTCTTTTTTGAGCCTGTTCCATTGGTGCCTGTGGTTTCCCATAGCTGGTGTGCTGCCTAAACTTGGACGATGAATCAATATCCATTGGTTCATGATTTTGATTTGATTCCTCCCTTTTGTTATTTTCTTGACCTTGTTGGTTTGCTGCATTTTTGTGTAATGTGGATTTTTTTCATGTCGACGTTCATCCCTACTATTTTTTCCCTGCCTTGCGCCTTGAGGGCGATTTCTATTTCTTCTCTAGCATGTTCTCTTTCGGCCATAGCTTTAGCATACGAGGCAGAGAACATGCTTCTCTCAATGCTTGCCTCAGTCTCTCTGGCAAGCGCCAAGGCGGAGGGCAAGTCTTTCGGCTGTGCCGGGTAAACTACTGCTCTAAGTGATTTCTTCATACCAGAAATGAATGCGTGAAGCGCATCGGACCTCACCTCTTCGTTAAGCAATGTAGTTTGCTCGGTTTCATGTGTCATAACTATCTTGTTTGAAACGAGGGTTAATTTCTTTTCGACCTCGTCATAATATTCCATAAGGCTTAAGTCCCCTTGTCTGACCATTTCGAGTGCTTGCCTTAAAAGTCGTAGCGATGTCTTGTCAGCGTAGGAGCAATCTAATCTAGCTAATATAGCCTCAAAGTTAAGCACTGTACTGTGTGATACTAAAACTGCTCTTGCTGCTCCTCTGATCTTGTTTCTGATGATTGTGACCGCTTGATAGTGCGTACTGCTGCCGTTGTATGGTTTAAATAGTTCGTAAGCATCGTACTGCCTCCATGCTACGTACTCCTCGGAACCCCCAGAAAATTCGGGAACGGACTTAATGACATCAAGTGGGATGTCACATCTTTTCTCAGGTTAGACTGAGATCCTTTAAAAACTTTCTACCTGTGGAGCTTCAATGCCTAAGCTATCTATCTTGGCTGTCATTGCGTTTATTGCAGACTGAAACCTTTCTCATTGCTCTGCCAGAGCCTGGCTAACAGCACTCTGTATTAAGGCCTGCACCTGGTTTGAGTCCATGATTGTTTGGCTAGTAGTAGGGGTCTGCACTTGGCTAAGGTTGTGGTTCTGAACCTCACTATTGTATTCCGTTTCCCAATCTTCTTCACTATCGCTAGGGCACTCTACCTTTATCTGTCTTCCTATGTCGAAACGACTCATATGCTCTTGATTTCAATTATAACAAGCGCAAAATTCGAAACACCAATTGGCAATGAATAAAATAAATTATTTAAATAAACTTACATGAAATGTGAGGACAAATTCTGAAGGTGTGGATTCTGTTGTGTTGGGCGCCAATTAACGTTTGTTACTCCCGCGTCGTCGCTGGATCCGTATAATTCTCCAGGCGTCGTTGTGGTGGTGTTGCCGGAGTAATTTCCTAGGTCTTCTTATGAAGACTCAATCACTGGCCTTGTGGCTCAGCAATATGTTTGATAAATGAAAAACAATTATTTACGGCTGTCGCCGGAGTAGTATGGTTTATTTCGAACCTTGACGGTAAACCTTATTTACAAAACTGAATTCAGACAAAAGTAGAATCTTATGCTAAACCTAAAGCTGAATCTATAAGCTTTAGCCGGCAAGCCGACTCAGCACAAAATGATAACGCTGACACTTGCAACATAGTCAAGTATCATATTACCATAGTTAATCGGGCCACTGAACTCATGCGTCAGCGGGATGTGGAGTGCCAAAAAATTATAACGCAAACACTTGCAACATAGTCAAGTATCATGTCATCATAGTTGGTCAGGCCGCTGAACTCATGCGTCAGCGGAATGTATTTAGAGCGAATGGATTCGTATGAATGATATTGCACTGCTATAAGTTATTGTGTATGATACTTATGTGTTATATTGTGTGCAATGTTTATGTGTTAACTTATATTCATTATCAGTAACAATAGCGATGTCGATTGACACTTGTCCGTCTGTCCTGAGGTAAGAATTAACACGAAAAAAAAGTGCGTCTAACGGTTAGACACGATAGAAGTGAAACCTTCCATAAAACAAACAGAGAATGAGACGAAAGCAGCATTAGGAGCGGGATAATTATAGGTTCTTCATTTTATTATTATTCATCCTCAATGTTTTCAATTTCAACAAATGATACGAGTGGCTTATGATAGCTAAAATATGATACAAATGCTTTGGTTTCGATGTTGTCAACATATCTCTGAAATACCGCGTCAATTGTTGTTTTTGATCGTGTTGTTGATTCAGTGCGATTGTTACACATTTTTAAACTGAATGTTGTATTGAGAAAGTCAATTAAAGGAACCGCTGTGTCCAATGCAAAATTTACGTTAAAATCGCCACTTAAAATCATTGGAACTTTATCGTAATCTTTTCCAAGTATCCGCGATACTTCTGGTGTATACTTTATTAAATTTTCATGAATGAATTCCGTGATGCTATTTATTGATTGATTCGGTGAAATATAAATTGCCACAATTAAAACTGTTTTTCCATTGCTCAATCTGGTTTCGCATGCACATATTTCTCCCACTTTAGAGAGCTGAACAGACAGTGATTCTAGTTGCTTTGCATTCATATCTATCTGTGGAGTTACAATACGAGCACCGTCATTTTGATTGTGGTATATTGCAACACCGCCTGCTCTCGTTTGTGGTCTTTTAAATTGAACTACAATATCAAAATTGGGAATGTCAAAAATGGTTTCATTATCCAACCAAGTCTCGGAAAGAAATAGAAAATTTGACGATGTTGCTACTTTGTCTAACTGCAGATCGTGTACATGAGCGCGCAAACTTTGGCAATTAAATGTAAATAATGACAACCCTTCCCTATATATATATATAATATAAAATCACTTAATAACGTTCCAATTGTTTCAAGTCGATTGAGATGTAGCCTTTGAAATTCAGCTTGCAACTCAATTGTAGATACTGTTCCTCTTCGGCCATGAAATATATATATATATGTATACAAAAGCGTACTTATGTATACTTATGTATATGCATGCACACTTGCCGGCCGAAAATGTACATACATACATATTCATATGTGTGTACGCATGCGTTTAAATTAAATTCTGCCGGCGTCGACAAGCAAAGACCAGCCGACGGTGCCCGAACTATCCAATATCGTCGCCGAAACACTTCGGCTACCGAAAAGAATTGAGCAAACACAAATAAGGAACGCTATATAACTCTGTTCTATCTCATTCTCTCGCAGGCTATAAGATCTATATGTATGTCTCTTTTTAGTGTCGCTTTTTCGTTTCATCGAGTCTCAAATCACTCCCAACGATTCTAAAGAAGTTTTCACTTCAAAATTTAAAAGTATTTTCGTTCTCGATATATGGGATGAGAGAAGGAATAAATTGCATCAAAAAACAATTTTTCAAAAGTTTTTTATTTGACTTTTGGGACAAGCCAATATTTACTGGAGACCGTTTATTCCAATAGTCGAAACTTTAAACCCATAATGCTTGGAAAAAGATGTTGCAAAATTATTCTTATGTACCAACATCATAGAGTTTGACGAATTTTTATTTCCATAAACTTTATTACTTTGCTCCATTTGTATTCAACTAATGGACTAAAATAACTCCGTGGCATAAATATGATTGGCCAGCAAGGCTGAAGTGAATAAGACGTTAAGCCGTTGTAGCTATAATTCTTTCGCTTTACTTCTATTTGTTTTGCAAAATAGTGGCCTATATGCCGGGAAATTAACCATTGCATCTTGTGTCATTTGTTCTTATAGTAGTTTTCACGCTTGCTGCCTCGCTGAATACATCGAAGTAGTACTTCCACTCAGTGCCAAGCTATCTATAGCCAAACACTATCTATAGTGATCTTGTTTGATGTTTTCGATATTTTGAAAGAAAAAAATCGATTAATACCATTCTAAGAAGGTGAATTATATTTAAAGATCTCGAACAAATTCCAAACTTTAAGTAAAACATTTTTTATGAAAAAATTTTTCTTTTCAAGCTCAAAATTTTAGGTTTGTAAATTTGGTATATTAAATTTTCAATAATGCTTTTGGTAATTTATATAGAGAAAATCTGCACGGCACGGCCGAAGTTAGTCCATCTTTCTAGTATTATTTTATAATTGACATGATAATTTAAAGGTAAGCATAAAAGTTAAAAGCAGAAGACTGCAGAGTTGCAAGCCCACTCAGTATAACTGATAAGTAACTTGTTACTTAGGCAGGTTAAAAAGTTACCGCGGCTGACCATTACGGTCAGGCGACTGAACTCATTCACCCGCAGTATATGTAAGAACTGTACAGCATTCTTATAAACAAAATGATTAATGTGCAACTCTTACATATTAACTCCTCCATCCTTAAGTTTTCACCGTTCTCGGTTTTTTTATAGCTATCGATGATTCATTGAATTTTTTTCAACGATTGTGTTGTTTTTTAAATCAGGCAGATGTTACAAAGCCGCTGGAGGTGATACTGAGCACAATGCCGACTTTGAATACAAGCTTGAAACCCTCAGCTGATGCCAACTCGATTTTGAAATTTTCTATGACTTGCAAGTTGTGGTTGTTCATCCAATGGAGTTGGGGCTTGTTTAGTATTGGGTCCTGTCAGATGTTTAAGTATGCTATGCCTGGTGTTCTGTTTAAAATCTCGGACTGGTTCATATATTTTGTGCCATTGAAGATTACGGGGAAAGGAAGGTAATGAGGTGTGTTCTATTAGTGACAATTTCTGAGCCATAGTTTGTACTCCTTTACGCTGATTATTATGGCCCCGTCCACTTGTGTGACGAACTTGAGGTGGCTTGAATGTGTTTGCCAAAAGGCGTTACCGGGGAATTATGCATGTGTGCAGAATCTTTGCGCTGTCATCTTACTAACGAAGGCGTAGGTAATGAATCATCGTTGCATTCGGGAAAATGGTGTTTTCAAACATATGAATTCGACCCTAGAATAACCTATTAATTGTACCTTATTTTGGGACTGGTGGACCTTAATTTAATTTAGCCTAACTAAACTGTAAAATTAAAAGAGTATTTAGGATTGTGGTGAACATTTAATTTTCTTAAACTTGATAATTGGGACTTCGTTTAATAAATATGTGACGGACGAAAACATTGATATGTGGGACCGATTATTCGACTATATTTTATACTTTCTTTTAAAAAACTCGATTTATTTTAATTAAAATTGAATATATAATAGTTTAATAACTTTTATTTGAATAGCGGAAGGCTTGTATGTACAATTAGAGGGCGCCGCAGATTATTTCTATTTAATCTTGATTAAAAACAAAACGATGCGTTCTCGCTGACTGACCAAAAAAGAATAGAAAGAATAGACACAGAACAAAAGTGGCGCGGCTCAAGCTTGCCCACTTGCAATTTCATTTACCGTTGCCGGCACGCGTCTTTCGTTCTCTCTCTCTTCGTCAGTAACGGAAGGCAAAGAACTTAAGAGATCGGGAGAGTATAAAAAGGGAGACAAACACTAAAAACTAACTTACTCTTTAGGGACGGGAGTACATTAACTAACAACAGACCTTACAACTCGGCCGTCTTGACAGGGAATTGACCTCGATTCTTTACGTGATCTTAAATTATACCTCAACGGAGGAGGTGCTGCCTCCTTCTCGACGTCAGACACGCAGTTGTCTTCTGGCGTACGCCACAACTTAAGTTTGGAGGCTTCCAACACCCCATCATAAGGTTGTTGGGTGAGCTGGGAGCCCTCCACTTCTCGTATTACATAACGATCATTTAGAAGTCTCTTATGGATTACATATGAACCGCGGTATTGCTTAATGAGCTTTTTGCTTGTGCCAACCGTAGTGTCTAAGTTTTTAATTACCACAAAATCACCAACTTCGAAGCCTACAGCAGGTTGATGATGCCTCCTAATGTAGCTTGTGTTATACTTTTGTGATTTCTTAATGTTCCGTAATGCAACGGCACGGACTTCAGACGGGTTTATATTTCCTTCGGCTAATTGGTCTTCTAAAACCTCACTCAACTCGTCTACGACAACACCTCGCTGTTTGACACCAAAGAAAAGGATAGAGAGATCAAACTTCGTAGTCGAATGGACAAAATTGTTCAAGGCAAACTCAATCTTTGGTAGTTGCTTAACCCAGTCTGCGTGGTTGAGTGGCTCACTTAATTTACTTAGCACCATTAACTTGCTCTACCTGACCGTTAGCACTGGGGAGACGCAGTAGCATTCTTCACCTGAACAATGTTATGAGACTGAAGGAATTCGGCAAATTCGGCAGAAGTGAAACACATACCGCGATCACTAACAATTCGGCGGGGTCGGCTATAATTCCGGGAAATACTGAGTCTCTAAAGTATGACAAACTTCTTGAGCATTAGTGGTGGCGGCAGGGTAAAGCTTAAAAAAATTTCGTGAATGCGTCGATAACAACTAGGAGAAACTTCTTTTTTGATTGCACAGACGGCAGGGGACCTAAATGGTCAATATGAATGGTATCCAACGGAACAGGCCTCTTCGGAATGCTATGGAGGGTAGCATTGTTGTTTTGCGCGGAAGTCGAATAGTAAATACACTTAAGACAGTTGTTAATAAAGTTATTAACATAAGACTTCATATAAGGGAACCAAAAAATGTTTTTTAATTTGGGTGCAACACTTTTCAGTTGCAAGATGACCTAACTTTTCGTGCACCTCTCGTATTACACTATTTATCATTTCGGACGGGACATAAAGTTGGAGCTCCTTAGTTGGGGCTCGATGAAACACCACTCCATCTTTTAACTCGAAATCACGTCACCTTCTTCTAGGCGCATACGCAGCTTGAGGATTTCGGCATCACGACTCTGTGTCAACTGCAGTTGAAAATCTAGGTTTAAGTCATCAACTGAAGCAGCAGTATCTAATCTACTAAGGGCATCAACATGAGGCATGGCTAGTCCGGAACGATGCACAATGGTATAGTTATAATTTTCCAACAACAATGCCCAACGGGCAATCTTGGCAGAGGAACCTCCATTCTTAAGTGTCAACGGTAGAGAGTTACAATCAGTGATAATCTTGAAGGGAATAAACTTCAGATAGGTTTCGAATCGCTTCAGCGCATACACGATAGCTAACGTTTCCAGCTCATAGCTATGTAACTTTGACTCGGCATCGGAAGCCGTCTTAGAAAAATAAAACACTGGGTGGAATTTACCGTCTGTCTGTTTCTGCAGTAAAACTGCGCCAAACCCAGCTGAACTTGCATCACAGTGCAATTCAGTTTCGGACTTCGGATTATATAGGGACAACACTGGCGACTCTATCAACTTAGACTGTAGTGTCCGGAAGGATTTGAGGCAGTCCTCTGAAAAACGTAAACCGTTTCCTTTTTTAGCAGGCGGGATATCGGATATGCTATTTTTGCAAAATTAGGTACAACTCGACGGAAGTATGAAAAATCGTTTCATTAAAGAGGCGAACGCTACAATGAACTTCTCCCAATGAAATTAGTCGACTGTTTCCAAGACCGCGGTATTTGAGTTGAGTAACTCCTCGAGTATAGATGGGAGGTACCTCTGATTCACGAATGAAACTTTTAGGACTGTCAGAATCAAGAAGGGGAAAAATACGTTTGAACTCATTGTCTTTCATTTGATCTGTTATAAAGGCAGCACTCACCGTTTGTAAACACTAAATTTCCTGAACTAAAGTGTCATCGGCATCATCAAAGGCATCAGGATCGGCAACAGCAGCGTCGGTGGAAACAGCAGCAATAATTCGAGCCGGGCAGTTTCGGTACACATGTCCGACAATTCCACATTTGAAGCATGAGTTCACTGGTCGCAACGGCTTGGGGCATTGGCTCTTGTAATGCCCAAATGCTGAGCAGTTGAAGCACCTAATCTCACTTTGGGGGACTGCAGCAGTGGTCGATGATGTCGGCAGAACTCTAACACTGGCCCGTTGATGATATGGGGCAGCTCCTGAGGCAGCCCGTGAAGTGGGGACCACAGCAATGGCTCGACGGCCGGCAGGCGGCGGAATGCGACGACGCTCGTATCGCTCCAACAACATCTTCAGTTCACGGACGGAAGTGGCGGCATACAGCATACCGACAGTGGAGGATTGATCTTCAAGGCCATCAATGATCAGGTCCACCAGTTCACTCTCCGGTATTGACGCCTGCATTGCAATTTCCTGCATCTCAATTGCATAACGGAGAGAGGACTCCCCAGGCTTCGCAGCAAGGTATACACCTCCTCAGTGGTACGAGCACGCCCAAACTCCATAAGCAAAGCCGCTTTTAACTCCTCATAGTTGGCAATTGAAGACAGCAGCAGTGCCTTCAACCAATCGACGGCAGGCGACCCATCGAAGACGATCATCGAACTGCAGCATTGTAAAGGCATCTTCCAAATCCACAAAACCATTTATGGCCATCGTAGGCATTATCGCCCGAATACCGGGGGACCATAGCTTCTATCACGCTAGCGTCGCCCACTCGCTGAGTGTTGGTATGTGTCGGCCGGTTTAACTGTTGCTGCAGATTCTTCACTTGCTGCTGCAGTTCCAACAAGTCCTTCAGTTTTCGTAGACTTAGCAACTGCCGATCGATGAAATCATCGGCCAGGTTTGCGTCGGCAGCTTGACACCTTGATTATCGGACATACGCCCGGCCGAGGCTGTAGCATCAGAAAGATCGGCGGCGGAAGAAATTACCGCAGCGGCCGAGACATTAACAGCGGCGGCAAAAGTCATTATCGGCAGAGGCAGAGGTGGCGGCAGCGAAAAATGCAACAGGGGTGACGGTGGCGGCATCAATAGAGCCAACGATCGCATTGGTGGGTCGTTTTGACACCTCCGAAAAGAGGCGCTTCACTTGGGCCAATGTGGCTGACGTCGGTACCTCCACTTGATGGTCCTTTAAAATTTGCAGCATTTCCTCTTTGGTTGGCACCTTAGTTCCAATTCCGCAATACCAAAAATAAAAGTCGACAGCAGTAACTGTTTTTTCTTTTATACATGTATGCTTAGTCGTTTATACTTTGTATATGTATGTATGTATGCGTGTGAATTCAGCGCGGGAACACACACAATTATATACATACATACATATGTACGTCTTTTTCTTTTTTTCTTTTGCAATTCGTAGGAAAAATGTTCACTGAGGGTATCCCGCTTCTGAGATATAAAACTCGATTTATTTTAATTAAAATTGAATATATAATAGTTTAATAACTTTTATTTGAATAGCGGAAGGCTTGTATGTATAATTAGAGGGCGCGGCAGATTATTTCTTTTTAATCTTGATTAAGAACAAAACGATGCGTTCTCGCTGACTGACCAAAAAAGAATAGAAAGAATAGACACAGAACAAAAGTGACGCGGCTCAAGCTTGCCCACTTGTAATTTCATTTACCGTTGCCGGCACGCGTCTTTCGTTCTCTCTCTCTCTTTGTCAGTAACGGAAGGCAAGGAACTTAAGAGATCGGGAGAGTATAGAAAGGGAGACAAAGACTAAATACTACTCTTTAGGGATGGGAGTACATTAACTAACAACAGACCTTACAACTCGGCCGTCTTGACAGGGAATTGACCTCGATTCTTTACGTGATCTTAAATTATACCTCAACGGAGGAGGTGCTGCCTCCTTCTCGACGTCAGACACGCAGTTGTCTTCTGGCGTACGCCACAACTTAAGTTTGGAGGCTTCCAACACCCCATCATAAGGTTGTTGGGTGAGCTGGGAGCCCTCCACTTCTCGTATTACATAACGATCATTTAGGAAGTCTCTTATGGATTACATATGAACCGCGGTATTGCTTAATGAGCTTTTTGCTTGTGCCAACCGTAGTGTCTAAGTTTTTAATTACCACAAAATCACCAACTTCGAAGCCTACAGCAGGTTGATGATGCCTCCTAATGTAGCCTGTGTTATACTTTTGTGATTTCTTAATGTTCCGTAATGCAACGGCACGGACTTCAGACGGGTTTATATTTCCTTCGGCTAATTGGTCTTCTAAAACCTCACTCAACTCGTCTACGACAACACCTCGCTGTTTGACACCAAAGAAAAGGATAGAGAGATCAAACTTCGTAGTCGAATGGACAAAATTGTTCAAGGCAAACTCAATCTTTGGTAGTTGCTTAACCCAGTCTGCGTGGTTGAGTGGCTCACTTAATTTACTTAGCACCATTAACTTGCTCTACCTGACCGTTAGCACGGGGAGACGCAGTAGCATTCTTCACCTGAACAATGTTATGAGACTGAAGGAATTCGGCAAATTCGGCAGAAGTGAAACACATACCGCGATCACTAACAATTCGGCGGGGTCGGCTATAATTCGGGAAATACTGAGTCTCTAAAGTATGACAAACTTCTTGAGCATTAGTGGTGGCGGCAGGGTAAAGCTTAAAAAAATTTCGTGAATGCGTCGATAACAACTAGGAGAAACTTCTTTTTTGATTGCACAGACGGCAGGGGACCTAAATGGTCAATATGAATGGTATCCAACGGAACAGGCCTCTTCGGAATGCTATGGAGGGTAGCATTGTTGTTTTGCGCGGAAGTCGAATAGTAAATACACTTAAGACAGTTGTTAATAAAGTTATTAACATAAGACTTCATATAAAGGGAACCAAAAAATGTTTTTTAATTTGGGTGCAACACTTTTCAGTTGCAAGATGACCTAACTTTTCGTGCACCTCTCGTATTACACTATTTATCATTTCGGACGGGACATAAAGTTGGAGCTCCTCGGGCTCCATGAAACACCACTCCATCTTTTAACTCGAAATCACGTCACCTTCTTCTAGGCGCATACGCAGCTTGAGGATTTCGGCATCACGACTCTGTGTCAACTGCAGTTGAAAATCTAGGTTTAAGTCATCAACTGAAGCAGCAGTATCTAATCTACTAAGGGCATCAACATGAGGCATGGCTAGTCCGGAACGATGCACAATGGTATAGTTATAATTTTCCAACAACAATGCCCAACGGGCAATCTTGGCAGAGGAACCTCCATTCTTAAGTGTCAACGGTAGAGAGTTACAATCAGTGATAATCTTGAAGGGAATAAACTTCAGATAGGTTTCGAATCGCTTCAGCGCATACACGATAGCTAACGTTTCCAGCTCATAGCTATGTAACTTTGACTCGGCATCGGAAGCCGTCTTAGAAAAATAAAACACTGGGTGGAATTTACCGTCTGTCTGTTTCTGCAGTAAAACTGCGCCAAACCCAGCTGAACTTGCATCACAGTGCAATTCAGTTTCGGACTTCGGATTATATAGGGACAACACTGGCGACTCTATCAACTTAGACTGTAGTGTCCGGAAGGATTTGAGGCAGTCCTCTGAAAAAACGTAAACCGTTTCCTTTTTTAGCAGGCGGGATATCGGATATGCTATTTTTGCAAAATTAGGTACAACTCGACGGAAGTATGAAAAATCGTTTCATTAAAGAGGCGAACGCTACAGTGAACTTCTCCCAATGAAATTAGTCGACTGTTTCCAAGACCGCGGTATTTGAGTTGAGTAACTCCTCGAGTATAGATGGGAGGTACCTCTGATTCACGAATGAAACTTTTAGGACTGTCAGAATCAAGAAGGGAAAAAAATACGTTTGAACTCATTGTCTTTCATTTGATCTGTTATGAAGGCAGCACTCACCATTTGTAAACACTAAATTTCCTGAACTAAAGTGTCATCGGCATCATCAAAGGCATCAGGATCGGCAACAGCAGCGTCGGTGGAAACAGCAGCAATAATTCGAGCCGGGCAGTTTCGGTACACATGTCCGACAATTCCACATTTGAAGCATGAGTTCACTGGTCGCAACGGCTTGGGGCATTGGCTCTTGTAATGCCCAAATGCTGAGCAGTTGAAGCACCTAATCTCACTTTGGGGGACTGCAGCAGTGGTCGATGATGTCGGCAGAACTCTAACACTGGCCCGTTGATGATATGGGGCAGCTCCTGAGGCAGCCCGTGAAGTGGGGACCACAGCAATGGCTCGACGGCCGGCAGGCGGCGGAATGCGACGACGCTCGTATCGCTCCAACAACATCTTCAGTTCACGGACGGAAGTGGCGGCATACAGCATACCGACAGTGGAGGATTGATCTTCAAGGCCATCAATGATCAGGTCCACCAGTTCACTCTCCGGTATTGACGCCTGCATTGCAATTTCCTGCATCTCAATTGCATAACGGAGAGAGGACTCCCCAGGCTTCGCAGCAAGGTATACACCTCCTCAGTGGTACGAGCACGCCCAAACTCCATAAGCAAAGCCGCTTTTAACTCCTCATAGTTGGCAATTGAAGACAGCAGCAGTGCCTTCAACCAATCGACGGCAGGCGACCCATCGAAGACGATCATCGAACTGCAGCATTGTAAAGGCATCTTCCAAATCACAAAACCATTTATGGCCATCGTAGGCATTATCGCCCGAATACCGGGGGACCATAGCTTCTATCATGCTAGCGTCGCCCACTCGCTGAGTGTTGGTATGTGTCGGCCGGTTTAACTGTTGCTGCAGATTCTTCACTTGCTGCTGCAGTTCCAACAAGTCCTTCTGTTTTCGTAGACTTAGCAACTGCCGATCGATGAAATCATCGGCCAGGTTTGCGTCGGCAGCTTGGACACCTTGATTATCGGACATACGCCCGGCCGAGGCTGTAGCATCAGAAAGATCGGCGGCGGAAGAAATTACCGCAGCGGCCGAGACATTAACAGCGGCGGCAAAGTCATTATCGGCAGAGGCAGAGGTGGCGGCAGCGAAAAATGCAACAGGGGTGACGGTGGCGGCATCAATAGAGCCAACGATCGCATTGGTGGGTCGTTTTGACACCTCCGAAAAGAGGCGCTTCACTTGGGCCAATGTGGCTGACGTCGGTACCTCCACTTGATGGTCCTTTAAAATTTGCAGCATTTCCTCTTTGGTTGGCACCTTAGTTCCAATTCCGCAATACCAAAAATAAAAGTCGACAGCAGTAACTGTTTTTTCTTTTATACATGTATGCTTAGTCGTTTATACTTTGTATATGTATGTATGTATGCGTGTGAATTCAGCGCGGGAACACACACAATTATATACATACAAAAATATGTACGTCTTACTTCTTTTTTTCTTTTGCAATTCGTAGGAAAAATGTTCACTGAGGGTATCCCGCTATAATAGTTTAATAACTTTTATTTGAATAGCGGAAGGCTTGTATGTACAATTAGAGGGTGCGGCAGATTATTTCTTTTTAATCTTGATTAAAAACAAAACGATGCGTTCTCGCTGACTGACCAAAAAAGAATAAAAAGAATAGACACAGAACAAAAGTGACGCGGCTCAAGCTTGCCCACTTGCAATTTCATTTACCGTTGCCGGCACGCGTCTTTCGTTCTCTCTCTCTTCGTCAGTAACGGAAGGCAAAGAACTTAAGAGATCGGGAGAGTATAAAAAGGGAGACAAACACTAAAAACTAACTTACTCTTTAGGGACGGGAGTACATTAACTAACAACAGACCTTACAACTCGGCCGACTTGACAGGGAATTGACCTCGATTCTTTACGTGATCTTAAATTATACCTCAACGGAGGAGGTGCTGCCTCCTTCTCGACGTCAGACACGCAGTTGTCTTCTGGCGTACGCCACAACTTAAGTTTGGAGGCTTCCAACACCCCATCATAAGGTTGTTGGGTGAGCTGGGAGCCCTCCACTTCTCGTATTACATAACGATCATTTAGAAATCTCTTATGGATTACATATGCTTAACCGCGGTATTGCTTAATGAGCTTTTTGCTTGTGCCAACCGTAGTGTCTACACAAAATCACCAACTTCGAAGCCTACAGCAGGTTGATGATGCCTCCTAATGTAGCCTGTGTTATACTTTTGTGATTTCTTAATGTTCCGTAATGCAACGGCACGGACTTCAGACGGGTTTATATTTCCTTCGGCTAATTGGTCTTCTAAAACCTCACTCAACTCGTCTACGACAACACCTCGCTGTTTGACACCAAAGAAAAGGATAGAGAGATCAAACTTCGTAGTCGAATGGACAAAATTGTTCAAGGCAAACTCAATCTTTGGTAGTTGCTTAACCCAGTCTGCGTGGTTGAGTGGCTCACTTAATTTACTTAGCACCATTAACTTGCTCTACCTGACCGTTAGCACGGGGAGACGCAGTAGCATTCTTCACCTGAACAATGTTATGAGACTGAAGGAATTCGGCAAATTCGGCAGAAGTGAAACATATACCGCGATCACTAACAATTCGGCGGGGTCGGCTATAATTCGGGAAATACTGAGTCTCTAAAGTATGACAAACTTCTTGAGCATTAGTGGTGGCGGCAGGGTAAAGCTTAAAAAAATTTCGTGAATGCGTCGATAACAACTAGGAGAAACTTCTTTTTTGATTGCACAGACGGCAGGGGACCTAAATGGTCAATATGAATGGTATCCAACGGAACAGGCCTCTTCGGAATGCTATGGAGGGTAGCATTGTTGTTTTGCGCGGAAGTCGAATAGTAAATACACTTAAGACAGTTGTTAATAAAGTTATTAACATAAGACTTCATATAAGGGAACCAAAAATGTTTTTTAATTTGGGTGCAACACTTTTCAGTTGCAAGATGACCTAACTTTTCGTGCACCTCTCGTATTACACTATTTATCATTTCGGACGGGACATAAAGTTGGAGCTCCTTAGTTGGGGCTCGATGAAACACCACTCCATCTTTTAACTCGAAATCACGTCACCTTCTTCTAGGCGCATACGCAGCTTGAGGATTTCGGCATCACGACTCTGTGTCAACTGCAGTTGAAAATCTAGGTTTAAGTCATCAACTGAAGCAGCAGTATCTAATCTACTAAGGGCATCAACATGAGGCATGGCTAGTCCGGAACGATGCACAATGGTATAGTTATAATTTTCCAACAACAATGCCCAACGGGCAATCTTGGCAGAGGAACCTCCATTCTTAAGTGTCAACGGTAGAGAGTTACAATCAGTGATAATCTTGAAGGGAATAAACTTCAGATAGGTTTCGAATCGCTTCAGCGCATACACGATAGCTAACGTTTCCAGCTCATAGCTATGTAACTTTGACTCGGCATCGGGAAGCCGTCTTAGAAAAATAAAACACTGGGTGGAATTTACCGTCTGTCTGTTTCTGCAGTAAAACTGCGCTAAACCCAGCTGAACTTGCATCACAGTGCAATTCAGTTTCGACTTCGGATTATATAGGGACAACACTGGCGACTCTATCAACTTAGACTGTAGTGTCCGGAAGGATTTGAGGCAGTCCTCTGAAAAAACGTAAACCGTTTCCTTTTTTAGCAGGCGGGATATCGGATATGCTATTTTTGCAAAATTAGGTACAACTCGACGGAAGTATGAAAAATCGTTTCATTAAAGAGGCGAACGCTACAGTGAACTTCTCCCAATGAAATTAGTCGACTGTTTCCAAGACCGCGGTATTTGAGTTGAGTAACTCCTCGAGTATAGATGGGAGGTACCTCTGATTCACGAATGAAACTTTTAGGACTGTCAGAATCAAGAAGAGAAAAAAATACGTTTGAACTCATTGTCTTTCATTTGATCTGTTATGAAGGCAGCACTCACCATTTGTAAACACTAAATTTCCTGAACTAAAGTGTCATCGGCATCATCAAAGGCATCAGGATCGGCAACAGCAGCGTCGGTGGAAACAGCAGCAATAATTCGAGCCGGGCAGTTTCGGTACACATGTCCGACAATTCCACATTTGAAGCATGAGTTCACTGGTCGCAACGGCTTGGGGCATTGGCTCTTGTAATGCCCAAATGCTGAGCAGTTGAAGCACCCTAATCTCACTTTGGGGGACTGCAGCAGTGGTCGATGATGTCGGCAGAACTCTAACACTGGCCCGTTGATGATATGGGGCAGCTCCTGAGGCAGCCCGTGAAGTGGGGACCACAGCAATGGCTCGACGGCCGGCAGGCGGCGGAATGCGACGACGCTCGTATCGCTCCAACAACATCTTCAGTTCACGGACGGAAGTGGCGGCATACAGCATACCGACAGTGGAGGATTGATCTTCAAGGCCATCAATGATCAGGTCCACCAGTTCACTCTCCGGTATTGACGCCTGCATTGCAATTTCCTGCATCTCAATTGCATAACGGAGAGAGGACTCCCCAGGCTTCGCAGCAAGGTATACACCTCCTCAGTGGTACGAGCACGCCCAAACTCCATAAGCAAAGCCGCTTTTAACTCCTCATAGTTGGCAATTGAAGACAGCAGCAGTGCCTTCAACCAATCGACGGCAGGCGACCCATCGAAGACGATCATCGAACTGCAGCATTGTAAAGGCATCTTCCAAATCACAAAACCATTTATGGCCATCGTAGGCATTATCGCCCGAATACCGGGGACCATAGCTTCTATCACGCTAGCGTCGCCCACTCGCTGAGTGTTGGTATGTGTCGGCCGGTTTAACTGTTGCTGCAGATTCTTCACTTGCTGCTGCAGTTCCAACAAGTCCTTCTGTTTTCGTAGACTTAGCAACTGCCGATCGATGAAATCATCGGGCGGCAAAGTCATTATCGGCAGAGGCAGAGGTGGCGGCAGCGAAAAATGCAACAGGGGTGACGGTGGCGGCATCAATAGAGCCAACGATCGCATTGGTGGGTCGTTTTGACACCTCCGAAAAGAGGCGCTTCACTTGGGCCAATGTGGCTGACGTCGGTACCTCCACTTGATGGTCCTTTAAAATTTGCAGCATTTCCTCTTTGGTTAGCACCTTAGTTCCAATTCCGCAATACCAAAAATAAAAGTCGACAGCAGTAACTGTTTTTTCTTTTATACATGTATGCTTAGTCGTTTATACTTTGTATATGTATGTATGTATGCGTGTGAATTCAGCGCGGGAACACACACAATTATATACATACAAAAATATGTACGTCTTACTTCTTTTTTTCTTTTGCAATTCGTAGGAAAAATGTTCACTGAGGGTATCCCGCTATAATAGTTTAATAACTTTTATTTGAATAGCGGAAGGCTTGTATGTACAATTAGAGGGTGCGGCAGATTATTTCTTTTTAATCTTGATTAAAAAACCAAAACGATGCGTTCTCGCTGACTGACCAAAAAAGAATAAAAAGAATAGACACAGAACAAAAGTGACGCGGCTCAAGCTTGCCCACTTGCAATTTCATTTACCGTTGCCGGCACGCGTCTTTCGTTCTCTCTCTCTTCGTCAGTAACGGAAGGCAAAGAACTTAAGAGATCGGGAGAGTATAAAAAGGGAGACAAACACTAAACACTTACTCTTTAGGGACGGGAGTACATTAACTAACAACAGACCTTACAACTCGGCCGACTTGACAGGGAATTGACCTCGATTCTTTACGTGATCTTAAATTATACCTCAACGGGGGAGGTGCTGCCTCCTTCTCGACGTCAGACACGCAGTTGTCTTCTGGCGTACGCCACAACTTAAGCTTGGAGGCTTCCAACACCCCATCATAAGGTTGTTGGGTGAGCTGGGAGCCCTCCACTTCTCGTATTACATAACGATCATTTAGAAGTCTCTTATGGATTACATATGAACCGCGGTATTGTTTAATGAGCTTTTTGCTTGTGCCAACCGTAGTGTCTACGTTTTTAATTACCACAAAATCACCAACTTCGAAGCCTACAGCAGGTTGATGATGCCTCCTAATGTAGCCTGTGTTATACTTTTGTGATTTCTTAATGTTCCGTAATGCAACGGCACGGACTTCAGACGGGTTTATATTTCCTTCGGCTAATTGGTCTTCTAAAACCTCACTCAACTCGTCTACGACAACACCTCGCTGTTTGACACCAAAGAAAAGGATAGAGAGATCAAACTTCGTAGTCGAATAGACAAAATTGTTCAAGGCAAACTCAATCTTTGGTAGTTGCTTAACCCAGTCTGCGTGGTTGAGTGGCTCACTTAATTTACTTAGCACCATTAACTTGCTCTACCTGACCGTTAGCACGGGGAGACGCAGTAGCATTCTTCACCTGAACAATGTTATAAGACTGAAGGAATTCGGCAAATTCGGCAGAAGTGAAACACATACCGCGATCACTAACAATTCGGCGGGGTCGGCTATAATTCGGGAAATACTGAGTCTCTAAAGTATGACAAACTTCTTGAGCATTAGTGGTGGCGGCAGGGTAAAGCTTAAAAAAATTTCGTGAATGCGTCGATAACAACTAGGAGAAACTTCTTTTTTGATTGCACAGACGGCAGGGGACCTAAATGGTCAATATGAATGGTATCCAACGGAACAGGCCTCTTCGGAATGCTATTGAGGGTAGCATTGTTGTTTTGCGCGGAAGTCGAATAGTAAAAACACTTAAGACAGTTGTTAATAAAGTTATTAACATAAGACTTCATATAAGGGAACCAAAAATGTTTTTTAATTTGGGTGCAACACTTTTCAGTTGCAAGATGACCTAACTTTTCGTGCACCTCTCTTATTACACTATTTATCATTTCGGACGGGACATAAAGTTGGAGCTCCTCGGGCTCCATGAAACACCACTCCATCTTTTAACTCGAAATCACGTCACCTTCTTCTAGGCGCATACGCAGCTTGAGGATTTCGGCATCACGACTCTGTGTCAACTGCAGCTGAAAATCTAGGTTTAAGTCATCAACTGAAGCAGCAGTATCTAATCTACTAAGGGCATCAACATGAGGCATGGCTAGTCCGGAACGATGCACAATGGTATAGTTATAATTTTCCAACAACAATGCCCAACGGGCAATCTTGGCAGAGGAACCTCCATTCTTAAGTGTCAACGGTAGAGAGTTGCAATCAGTGATAATCTTGAAGGGAATAAACTTCAGATAGGTTTCGAATCGCTTCAGCGCATACACGATAGCTAACGTTTCCAGCTCATAGCTATGTAACTTTGACTCGGCATCGGAAGCCGTCTTAGAAAAATAAAACACTGGGTGGAATTTACCGTCTGTCTGTTTCTGCAGTAAAACTGCGCCAAACCCAGCTGAACTTGCATCACAGTGCAATTCAGTTTCGGACTTCGGATTATATAGGGACAACACTGGCGACTCTATCAACTTAGACTGTAGTGTCCGGAAGGATTTGAGGCAGTCCTCTGAAAAAACGTAAACCGTTTCCTTTTTTAGCAGGCGGGATATCGGATATGCTATTTTTGCAAAATTAGGTACAACTCGACGGAAGTATGAAAAATCGTTTCATTAAAGAGGCGAACGCTACAGTGAACTTCTCCCAATGAAATTAGTCGACTGTTTCCAAGACCGCGGTATTTGAGTTGAGTAACTCCTCGAGTATAGATGGGAGGTACCTCTGATTCACGAATGAAACTTTTAGGACTGTCAGAATCAAGAAGAGAAAAAAATACGTTTGAACTCATTGTCTTTCATTTGATCTGTTATGAAGGCAGCACCCACCATTTGTAAACACTAAATTTCCTGAACTAAAGTGTCATCGGCATCATCAAAGGCATCAGGATCGGCAACAGCAGCGTCGGTGGAAACAGCAGCAATAATTCGAGCCGGGCAGTTTCGGTACACATGTCCGACAATTCCACATTTGAAGCATGAGTTCACTGGTCGCAACGGCTTGGGGCATTGGCTCTTGTAATGCCCAAATGCTGAGCAGTTGAAGCACCTAATCTCACTTTGGGGGACTGCAGCAGTGGTCGATGATGTCGGCAGAACTCTAACACTGGCCCGTTGATGATATGGGGCAGCTCCTGAGGCAGCCCGTGAAGTGGGGACCACAGCAATGGCTCGACGGCCGGCAGGCGGCGGAATGCGACGACGCTCGTATCGCTCCAACAACATCTTCAGTTCACGGACGGAAGTGGCGGCATACAGCATACCGACAGTGGAGGATTGATCTTCAAGGCCATCAATGATCAGGTCCACCAGTTCACTCTCCGGTATTGACGCCTGCATTGCAATTTCCTGCATCTCAATTGCATAACGGAGAGAGGACTCCCCAGGCTTCGCAGCAAGGTATACACCTCCTCAGTGGTACGAGCACGCCCAAACTCCATAAGCAAAGCCGCTTTTAACTCCTCATAGTTGGCAATTGAAGACAGCAGCAGTGCCTTCAACCAATCGACGGCAGGCGACCCATCGAAGACGATCATCGAACTGCAGCATTGTAAAGGCATCTTCCAAATCACAAAACCATTTATGGCCATCGTAGGCATTATCGCCCGAATACCGGGGGACCATAGCTTCTATCACGCTAGCGTCGCCCACTCGCTGAGTGTTGGTATGTGTCGGCCGGTTTAACTGTTGCTGCAGATTCTTCACTTGCTGCTGCAGTTCCAACAAGTCCTTCTGTTTTCGTAGACTTAGCAACTGCCGATCGATGAAATCATCGGCGGCAAAGTCATTATCGGCAGAGGCAGAGGTGGCGGCAGCGAAAAATGCAACAGGGGTGACGGTGGCGGCATCAATAGAGCCAACGATCGCATTGGTGGGTCGTTTTGACACCTCCGAAAAGAGGCGCTTCACTTGGGCCAATGTGGCTGACGTCGGTACCTCCACTTGATGGTCCTTTAAAATTTGCAGCATTTCCTCTTTGGTTAGTACCTTAGTTCCAATTCCGCAATACCAAAAATAAAAGTCGACAGCAGTAACTGTTTTTTCTTTTATACATGTATGCTTAGTCGTTTATACTTTGTATATGTATGTATGTATGCGTGTGAATTCAGCGCGGGAACACACACAATTATATACATACATAAATATGTACGTCTTACTTCTTTTTTTCTTTCGCAATTCGTAGGAAAAATGTTCACTGAGGGTATCCCGCTTCTGAGATATAAAACTCGATTTATTTTAATTAAAATTGAATATATAATAGTTTAATAACTTCTATTTGAATAGCGGAAGGCTTGTATGTACAATCTTGATTAAAAACAAAACGATGCGTTCTCGCTGACTGACCAAAAAAGAATAAAAAGAATAGACACAGAACAAAAGTGACGCTGCTCAAGCTTGCCCACTTGCAATTTCATTTACCGTTGCCGGCACGCGTCATTCGTTCTCTCTCTCTTCGTCAGTAACGGAAGGCAAAGAACTTAAGAGATCGGGAGAGTATAAAAAGGGAGACAAACACTAAAAACTAACTTACTCTTTAGGGACGGGAGTACATTAACTAACAACAGACCTTACACTTTCTTATTACTAAGTTGGCGAAGCGGTTCGAATTTGCTTCAATGCTGTTCGATCTCGCCCGCCTACAACTTCAACATAAACATTTAGGGGACACACACAACATCTATATAGCGCTCATCTGATCAGACACCGGCTCCCATGGAGAGCTTTAGACTTTCAAAGAACTGGCAGTGATGCCAGACGTGCTTACGTCAGCGAGTCTGATTACGACATCCTGTCCGACGCTTGTTGCCAACACGTTACTGCTCACAAAGGAGTTGAGTGTGGTCTCGACGGCCACCAGCACCGTTCCCGGCTCTTCTACCATGGGACTGGCATTGGCTATTGTCTGTAGGAGTAAGTGCTTTGCAGACTTCACACCGGCTTCGCACAGTCATCCAAAGTGTGGCGCTCTAGGAGGTATGAACGCAAATTCACATCCGTTTATTGACGCAAATTCCCGCACTGCGTCCACCTCGCTTTCGATCTTCGGCCGAAGATCCTCCAGTTCCCGACTCGCTCCAATAAAGTTCGTCACGTTGTCGCAGTGCAGTGTCTGCGGAACATCTCTCTGGCCAATGAACCTTTAGAAAGCCATATAAAAGTAATTAATACTTAAAACGGGCATTAATTTCAAATGGACCGCTTTGAAAAAAAACAAACGAAAAGTGCGATATAAGAGTTGTACGGAGGCCTTCCTCGAATTCTCAAAGTCGTATGTACTGGACCACAAAAATAGGAGCGTTAACAAGTCGCCCTCTTTACAACGAAATGAAAATGAAAAGGGAGTCAAACCTTGAAGTATCTGACCCACCCTGGTGCTCTTACGAATCTTTCATATATCTTCTCGGAATTCTTTACTTTGAAGTATTTGAACAATTTTGTGAAATGGTTCTTTTCGCTCTAATGGTGATCAAATACGGACGATTTATTTTTGCAAACGAAACACATAACAGAACACTCTTATTATCACAAGGGTCAGCACGACAGCTGATTTTCGCACTTCCGGGCCACCCATTTCGTCTGATAGCTGGACATACTGATTGATTGGGCAATCGATTTGAGGTTTTCCGAGAAAACCAGATCCTGTTGACTAAATCGAATCAATGCAATGTCCGTTGGGTTCTCTTTTGTTGGTACATAATGCCATGATACGTTCTCTGACCATTCTTGTATTTCAGCCACTCTGTTCGAAACGAAAATTGCCAACGACGAAGGGTATGTTTATCCAATGAAAAGTTATTTCCGAATAGGATCAAAGAAAGGTACGCTCAACTGGTACTCTAATCAGATCACGGATTCAGTGACAAAGGTCTGCGAGAAGGTGAGCGGCACACAGCTCAAGTCTTGGAAGTATTTTAAGTTTAAAGTTAGTAACTAAGTGCTGAAACCTTCCGCAGCTTTGATACGATCGTATATACAGCAACCAAAGGCTCTCATTAAGACATCAGCGAAACCATGGATATCTATCGATGAATTAAGTTCCGTGTTGACGAAGCGTGGAATCTCAATAGTGTTATCATTTAGTTTTTTCATTTATTCATCTTTTTGTATCGAGTATGTTTGTATGTATAAGTGTATATGTATTTATTTATTCGACAAATAGAACTAAACGAGTTCACTGAAGAATATTAAACTTTCCAAATTGTAGTTATTTATCACTGTTTTTTTTAGTGTGCTTTTTCCAATTTTCACATTAAACTTGTCCCTGCTCCGGTGGCATGAAAAATCATAAGATTTTTACTTGATTGCGGTGAATATTAAATTTTTTAAAATTTGATAATTGGGACTTCGTTTAATAAATATGTGACGAACGAAAAAATTGTTGGATAGGATCGATTTCAATGGTATTATTTGACTATATTTTATATTTTTTTTAATTACTAAGTTGGCCAAGCTAGTCGCATTTCGTCCAATGCTGTTTAATCCTACCCGCCTACAACTCCAACATTTAACATTTAACATTTAGGGGACATACACAACATTTATATAGCGCTCATCTGCGTGAACAGAGATATTGTTCCTTTCATTGTCTGCTGAAACATCCTCTCACAAAGTTATTGATGGAATTAAATTAATAAAAGTGGACTTATATTATCTTTAAATTTCCATATTTCCACAATTGTTCCTAAAGCAATAGATTTTCTTGGACCGTTAATGGATGGTCAAAAGATTTTGATAATCCTTACAACACAAAAATCCTTTTCACCTCATTGATAGACAATCTTAAAATACGGATCATGTGTATAGCCATCTCAATATGAACCACACCAAATAGAACAAAATCTGTAGAAAACAGTTTTTATAATTTGCTCTTCGTGGTCTGAACTGAGACCGTCAATCTTTTAAAGTATTCCTGTGGACTATTATCTACTATCTGATTAACGGTAGAATATTTCTTGTTGTAAGTAAGGTGGTTAAATTATGATATAAACTCGCCTCAGTTACTGAACCAAGTATACCTCTTGGAACCTTTTTCTGTTAATCAGCTTAAAGAACTCTCTGTACTTAACACTTGTAGTCTTTAATATCCAGATTGTCTATCTGTAGTTTACATATTCTTACCTGTTTGTGAAATATTCCCTGCGACGCAACCCGTACGTAATGTGACTAGCGCTTCTCGGTCGAATGTCCATTAGGAGGTGAAAACCTTCCCCATGAAAAAAAATTAAATGGTGTTATCTGGAAGGATTCCTTTATCTGTCTATTTCTGACTTAAATATGATACTTCTGATGGAATATGAACTTTTATCTGAATGGTTTTTGGTATATTTCGAAAGCATCACCCAGATTTTTGAAACAGCTCACAACGAGTACATCATTCATATATAGGAATTGTCGGTCTTATAGTTTATGCTTTCGTGTGGATTCCTATGGTCATTTCTTTGTAAAGTAGGCGTACCGTTTTCCTTTGTTTTTTTTTAACATTTTGTCTTTTGTAAATAATGATTATAACAGAATTGATCTGGCCTTTCTCAGCTCTGTCCCTTTAGTTTTATACAGTAAATGATATCCTTTTTATGGTACGAAACATGTTTTCTGTTTTGCATCTTATCTTAAGTTGATTTGTTTACTTGTTGATGCTGAATTTAATTTCTATTAACACCAAGCAGATAGAGCGGGTTGTTGCCTGGAGGATTTTGGGGCCCTGTACAGGTTTTTTCTCCAGGGAATTAATCAGGATGTGGTAACCATCCTAACATACTCGACACTGGTCACCGCAGGTACCCATTCCGCCAAGTTATTGGTGCAGTATATTTTAGTCCGAACTGCCCGCACCCTATTTCCCACTCTGAAATCCATGAAACGGTGGGCAGCTTCAGCGGACTCCGCCGCAGATTCGGCATTCTTCTCTGCACACCGTGGTAGAGAGCCTCCCAGGATCCGCTCATGTGTAGTGCTAGCTATTATATGTCTGCATTGGGATGTGATTCATTCTATCGTGATCTTTAAGAAGTCATTGTTCAAAGCCCACCTTCGAACGTCTGCCCGTTATCCAACTGGAACCCTCGCCTAGACCCAAAGCGAGTAGCGGTACTGAACTAGAAAATAAATTTTAATAAATATAAATTTTAAAAAGGCGACTGGCGCGACCAGTGATATCGATGGACCCTACGAAGTAGATCCCGGTAATATCTGATGGCAGCATATTCTGGGATGTTGGACTGCTTTGGGCAGCGTCAGCATAGTTCCTTCTCAATTAACTCCTTAGATCGGAACTGCGCAGTCTGCTGGACTTGAAGTTGTCGATTTTCGCAAAACAATTGGCTATAAAAGTCTTCCACGTACAAGGAAGTTGTAGTTTCAGATTCGTTGGCCAGCAGCTGCGCATACTTAGATATATCTCCGCACAAAGTCGCACCTCGAACACTGACTCTTGTTTTTCAGGTGCGACTGTTGACTTAACTGCTAAGAGACAGCATGAAGTTTCGAGGCATCACAAAAACCTTGTAATTGGACATTATACTTTCGGTGTTGGAGAACTAACCGTGGAATCCGAATCTGGCTGTTGAAGAAATAGCTTTGGGCAAACAAAATTGCCCATCTATTTTATACATATATAAGCCTGGCATTTCACTAATGTATTTACTTATGTATATATGGATTCATATGTAAAGGGGTAAATATATATCTTTTTCTTGGATAAACTTCACTAAAAGAGATCAATGGATATTTTGCTTTTCCTTGCGGCACATATACTGGCACTGGAGCATTTAATATAAGTTGTTACAGCAATATATGTGTATGAAGGTACATTCGTGCATACATACTGTTATGTATCATTTAAAATCTAAAAAAGAGCATTTCCCAACATTGTTAAATCTGGTATTAATTAGATCTGGTAGCATTGTAAGACCTATGAGGCTACGACAAAAACCGTTGCAACTCTTAAAGACAACAAAGAGTCAAGTTCCACTCAACGCGATAAATACATTCAAAAAGTATCAGAAAAAGCCGAACAAAGAGAAACAGTGCAAAAATTCGTGCAAGTCGTGTTCTGGGTGTGGAACGTCTCACATTAGAGAGAGATGCAAGTATCGAGATGTCACAATGTCACAAATGTGGTAGAAAAGGCCATATATCTGTCGTGTGTATGTCAAAGAAAGACAAATGTAACTTGCAGACACAAAAAAGGGAAGAAGCCAATTTACTTAAAGAAGTGAACACTATATCAGGTCAAGTCAAAAACGAAAATCGTAAGAAGTTAATTGATGTCGAAATATTGAATAGAGTTATTACTTTTTAAATGGACTCTTGATCAATTTTGAAACATATTTTTTGCTGAATAAACCAAAATTGCAAGAATGTTCCAGAGAATTTTTCCCATATACACACATTCCAATACCAATACTAGGCGAATTGCACACAGTTGCAAAGTATGGGAAAATGTCGAAAATATTGTAATCATTGTTACTAGTAAAAGAGACGAAACCAATCTTTTCGGAACGGTTTTATTTAAAAAATTTGGATTCGTCATTGTCCAAGTATGTAAAATTTAAGAAAAAGCAAATATTCAAATCAACGATATTTGCTGCAAATATAAATCAGTATTCGAGCCCGCCATGGGTACCATAAATGACTTCAAAGCCAGCGTATTTTTTAAATCTACAGCAACACCCAAATTTCCCAAAAGTCGTCAAATTCCATTTGCTCAATTGGAACAGTTCAAGGCCGAAACAAATCGTCTCAAGGAAGCCAATATCTGAAAACTGATCAAATTTAGCAACTGGATATCCTCCATTGTGTTAGCACCTAAGCCAGGTGGAGCCATTCGGATTTGTGGTGACTTTAAGCAAGCAGTTAACACACAAATCGACATAGAGCAGTATCCAATACCAACAAAAGAATCCCTATTTCACATAATTCGTCAGGGTAAGCAATTCAGCAAAATTGATCTAAAAGACGCCTATCTGCAGATGGAACTTGATGAGGCAACCAAGCAATTCATGATCGTCAACACAACATTGCAAGCGCACCGGCAATTTTCCAGAGATACCTTGAGCAACTTCCAAAGGGAATGGAAGGTTGTGGCAACTACCAAGATTACATCATCATCTCAGCTCCAATAAGCGAAGAACATCTAAATCGAATCGAGCAAGTCTTACTTACATACTTCAAGGAAAAGGGATCAAATGCAAAAAGGAAAAATGCTTCTTTTTCAAAGACGAAAAGTGCTGCCCCACTTTTTCCAGTGCTGCTGGAATTTCGCCAGACACATCCGGATCGGAAGCTATACGACTATTAAAACCGCCCTCAAATTTAAAACAATTAGAAGCATTTTTTGGGTAAAGTAAATTACTATTGTAACTTTATCGTAAACTTTTCACAGTTGGCAGCACCTTTAAACAAACTTCGTAGAAAAAATGTAAAACTCTATTTTGGCCCAAAACAACTACAATCTTTTTCAGCTCTGAAGTCTCGCAGTTGGCGCACTTTGATGAAAACTAACCTATCGTGCTCTCAGCAGACGCACCACCTTTGGTATCGGCAACACAATGGTAAAGACAGACTCATAGTTTTTGCTTCTAAAACACTTGACAAACACCAAGAGAAATACAGTCAAATAGAAAAAGAGGGATTGTCAATAATTTTCGGGGTTAAACGATTTCACCAATATCTGTAAGGGAGGAAGTTCATACTGTTAACCGATAACAAGCCGCTCGTATCGATCTTCAACCCAGGGAAACATCTTCCATTGATAATATCAAATAGACTACAACATTGGGGTATCATTTTAATGGCTTATAATTTTGATATCCAATATAGTGCGACATCTGCACATGGCATTGCCGATGCTCTTTCCCGACTACCAATTGAAACAGATATAGAATTCGATAAAGAAGAGGAAGCTTGCAATTCCATCAAAGGAATCAATCCGCCGGTTAATGCAGAAACCATTCTGAAGCATTTGAATAACGATAAAATCAAACAAATCCTGCAACACGTTTCTGTAGGATGGCCAGAAAAGAAAGAAATTGGCAACGAAGACTTATTGCCATACTTCAATCGTAAGTTTGCTTAAACAATTAATGATCACTTACTATGTTTACAGTCAGATGCAAATCGAATCGTAATTCCAACCGGTGTACGTCCAAAAGTCCTTAGACTATTACATGAGGGACATTGGGACATTGGTTTGGTGGCCTGCCATTGATGAAGACATAAAAAATCTATCTCAGTCCTGCAACATCTGCAAGAGCAACAACCCAGCGCCACCTGGCCTGCAGCGACCATAGCTTGGGAGCGAGTTCACATCGACTTCGCTGGCCCAATATTAGATGCCATGTGGTTAATTTGTGTAGACGCATACTCGCAGTTCCCGTTTACTGTTCAAATGACGTCGGTAACAACCGCGAACTCAATCTCAGCCTTGTCTTAAAGTTTTGCAATTGAAGAATATCCTAAGACTATGGTCAGCGATAACGGAGCACAGCTTACGTCTGAGGCATTCAAAGAGTTCTGCATACTCCATGGAATCAAGCATATAACAACAGCCCCATTTCACCAAACTTCTAAATCAATTGGCTAAACGATTTGTACAATCTTTTAAATTTTCAGTTAAAAAAAATATTCAGGAAGGTTTGCCTGTATGAACAGCAGTAACGAAATATCTTGCTTCTTACAGATTTATCCCCAATGCGAAAGGTAAATCTCCTGCTGAGTTAATTCACGGTCGTTCAGTTCGCACCGTATTAAGTCAACTAAGCAAGGGCTGACTAAATACAGTACAAATCAGAAGGTCTTTACCCGCAATTTCTCAAGGGGAGAAAAATGGATCGAAGGTACTATCGATCGACCAATTGGACAAATGCTGTACGTCGTGCGTACCCCAAAGGGCTTTATCAAGCGCCATTGTAACCAACTTAAACCACGAATCGCAGACAACACGTCCGTGGACAACCCGACAAATTCCACAACCAGCTTCTTGTTCAACACCAAAATTACAAGAAGACCAGCCAGGAATGCACCACAATCTTCCGAATACTCTTCAGGAAGCTGTTCCTGATTCCGGTGAAAATGCAGCAGCGTCGAATAAAGCTCCAAATCAAAACCAATCATCGCGACGCCGTTCTGGTATACATGTTCGACAAAGTACAAGGCCTAGCCAGGATGTCAATCAGTTCAAGAAACACGATTTTAAAAGGGGGAGATGTGTTATGTATCATTTAAAATCTAAAATCAGCATTTCCCAACATTGTTAAATCTGGTATTCCTTAGATCTTGTAACATTGTAATTCCAAACCAATAAAACAGTCAGTCTAGTATATATGAAGAACACGCGTATCTCTCGACTGGAAACACAAAACATACACTCACAGCAATATGTGTGAATGAAGGTACTTACGTACATTCACAGCAATGCACTACGAGGATGTTCAAAATATGCTTTCACAATCAGTTTTCATTAAATTTAATCCCATATTTCGAAACCCTGCTCAACACTTAGTTGAGTCAGTTTATGAGTAGCGCAGTTGAATCGATGTTTCGTATATTAGCTGTGCCCGAGCAAACAGCTTATTTATAGGCAGCTTATTTATATCCATACATATGTATGGATTAACATCTAACGGTGCACGGAAATTAGGGGCAAATGAAGAAGATGTATATCGGCAAATAACGCGGAGTATATATGTTTTTACGTGAGTACATATGCTGGAGGTAAGTAGCCACGAGAACATAGGTACTCATACGCATTATTTTGGAGATCAATTACTAAGCTTTGCGTTGCTAAGAAGTTGGTTTAATGGTTAATTAATGTTTTCAGACACTGCAACTGTACACTCAGTTCAGTGAAGTGCTTAGGTACGCCCCGATTTGTTTTTTTTTAAATATTATTCTATCAAATGCAATACATAGTTGCAGATAACTGGACCACGGAAAATGGAAATAAGTCATTTAATGTGACGTGAACCCATTTTTGGAAGATATATGAAGCTCAAGAAGTGTATCAAATCATGGGTTACTTCCTTTAATTCATTAAAGTAGAAAAAGACTTGCCAGTAACATGTCCCTGCTCAAAATACCATGATCTTTCTCTTCCAATTACGTTAGACACAAAAATGTAAAAGCAGACAATTTCAAAATTAAAGAAAAATTAAAAAAAAAAGTTTTATCGTTTATTTGCGATGACAATAAAAGTAAATAACACAATAACAAGTTGATTAAATTATACATATTTCGAGAGAGAAGCATATAAACTAAGAACCTATTTTGAGAGCAAATCAACTTTTTTATTCTATTATTAACTCCTGAGCAAATAAATTGATCTAATTACAAGTTTATTTTTATGTAAAAGAACTGTTTTCTGACGATTCTATAAGAAATGACATGAGTGCATTATATCTAATTTATAGTCATAGTAATTACATATATAACTTAATGAAATAGTAGTTGAACAACAGCGAAGACAATAAATATATGGAAATTACTAAATATTTATAAAGGGCCGAATAGATTAACAGCTGGGTGGTTATCAGCTGTATTACCCAAAAATTGACCGTAAAGTTCCTTGTATCTATCCAATGAAACACCACCACGTTTTCTATCCTCGTCCTGAAAGAGTAAGTAAATTTAAGTATACTAAAGTGTACATGAACATATTTACCACTTTATATTTACATTAAGTAATGTTTCAAACGCCTGGTCGATGGGCGTAATATCATCAATTGCTACTCTAGAAATACAGTTGTACCTATATTCTTTCACACCAACAACGCCATCATTGTCTATGTCTAATAATTTGAAGTTGGATTCAATGAATGCACGCATCGCCTAAAAAAGTAAAAAAAATGTTTAAAAATGTGTGGTGTATACAACTAATGGCAAAAAAGAAAAAAAAAAACTAAGGAATTTTATTTTTTTAGATATTTATTTGGATGAACATATGCGATATATGAGACACAGATACTAATGATAAATAAAAACTAGAAAGATGGACTAACTTCGGCCGTGCCGCAAAAAGGAGCCTATGCTGAAAATCTCAGCTCTGTAGCTCTTATGGTCTCGGAGGAGAAGCTGTTGATCCAGACAGATGGACAGACGGACAGACGGACATGGTCATATCAACTCGGCTATTCATGCTGATCAAGAATATACATACTTTATATAGTCGGAGATTCTTCCTTCTGTGCGTTGCAAACTTCTGACCAAAATTAATATACCCTCTGCAAGGGTATAAATATGAATAAAATAAAAAAACTTTTCTAAATCTAAAAGTATTTTTTTTTCCAATATTTACTTGGATGATCAAGCAATATTTTTGTTATAATCGTATATATAATCATATGAGTAAATGTCAATTTTGTTTATATCAAAAATTTTAGAGAATTGGAGTGGTTGTAGAATTTTGGAAAAAGTATTACGTATATTACTATTTATGTTAAGCATATATATATAACTTATTTAGGAATACATTTACATACATTTTTAATCTTTTACTTAAGATATTAGACTTTACTTTGGTGACACCAATAAATTGACCGTTGCTCGGAATAGAGTCTTATCTACACTATACACTGCCTTTTATATTCAAACTTTAGGCCAGATATGTTTTAGTTTTGATACTTTTTGCACGGCATTAAGTGCAAGTAGAATATTTAGTCATTTTTCCTATCACAAAGTATTACACTAACTGTAACAATATGTGTCAACTACAACTTGCCTACAATAAGTGGCAATAACGATAAGGTGTATCAGAATTTGTAAGGCTTTGACTCTACGAAAAAGGATTAGCAATATGACACGATAAGTACATCCTGATGCTTACAAGTCCCCGTGTAATTACTTAGGAGTCATTTCTTCTAAAACAAGAATCATTACTTTATTCTTCGCCTTATTCTAGCGAGTCCGTAGGTTTATATTTTCTGTTCTTTTACAGTGTATATCTCTATTTGATACAAATCAATGAGTAAAAGTTCATTTCAATTTTCTTTTTAAATTTTCCATTCATGCATTCATGTAAAAACACTACTCTGAAAATACCGCGCATGGGTCTTTCTCCAGTTAACCTCCAGTTTTGAGCTAACAATTCATCGTTCCCCTTGTCTAAGTGGATAACTCTTCATCTCACCAGAACAAATAACACTTGGACTCAATTAAATGGATAACCTTTCAATTCAATTGAACCATGTATTTTAATTGTCTAATGTTTTTATGGGAATGCTTGCTTATTTTTAAGAGACATTAATCTATGTACATATATTGGTCACGGAGACCTAGGCAGTTTACTACTTGAAATGCCCCGTTAGGATCCAATATTGTTTTCTGCCTTTCATTAGTCTTTAAAAGTACATGGTCACTAATCTCATGTTTAACTATTGCTACTTTATTTTAATCAAATCTCATCTTATCGTACGATGCCGAGGTTTTCATGTTATCTCTAGCGCGACCCCTACCAATCCCAGAGTTCAAGCCTCCTTCCAAATCAGGATTTCTAGGGAACTTGCTTTTTTACTAGAGCTAATCAACGGACATATGTATTAATTTATTTTAACAAAGAAATAAAATTATTAAGCATCTTCGCCATCCAAGACGCATAATCGATTCCTGTACCTGATTTGAAACAGACCAATGAATTGAATGCATGGGGCATGAAGATCAAATGTCTTGCATAAGTCCTGAGGTAAATTATTTATTTTAGCTTAACAACGATTTTCGGGTCTAATCGCTGTTCAGCAAGAACTCAGTCCCTGGAAACTTCAGCTAAATTTTCATTTTTTTCTGTAATTTTACCTTATGTCATACTTAATTCATAAGGAATTGAATTTTTTGAGAAAAAGCCGTCATTACACATTTGTTTTCAACCTCTTATGATATACAGGTCTGTATTGAATATCAAAACTAAAAGATTGCAAGTAGTCCCAAAGGTGAGGGTGAGCCCCAGGACTTAAGTCCATCTTAGTTTGCGAAGCCTTCATAGAGTTGCAGGCAGTATAGACAACAAGGTCACGTCCAAGCAGGCGGAAATGCTTCACAGATTCAACCACCGAAAAAGTATCCAATTCTTAAGAACTATTAATACACTCAGAAGTGGAAAAGGTTTTTTTTAAATATTCTGTAGAATGTTATATGCGAAACAAGCATATGCCCACCGTATTGTAGTGTATACAGTATGTAAAATGGTCATATGCCCAAACTTAATATTAGAGTATCAAGCGCATAAACATAGAGACACTTTGTCGCTTTGTTTACATAATATGTATAACCGCCGTCAAGTGCCGTAATATGATCAGCCACTTATATGTGGACTGGCCCGCAGCGTGAGAACTGCAGCGTAAGCACTATGACGTTTTGACCATTCGGTACCAAGCGCATGTATGTATATACCTTCTGCATATACATACATATTTAACAATATATATATTTGCATATGGCATGCTATATACTCCCGTTCTGTCGCTGCTTTGAGCGACAGAACTCAAAATTACTTATGTACTTTTAGGCTAAGTTAAATTTTGAAATAAACACGGAAACAAGATTAATTCCGAACTCCGAAGAAGACAGATGTGTCTTTCATCTACTCTTTACCTTTACATGGCGACCATGACTTAGGTCGAAGGATCGACCAGGACGAGGAAGGACGAGAAAAAAAAAACACAGAGGAGTTCATTTTGAAGACAGCAGCAAAGCAACCAAAAAAAAAAACCCAACAATCACCATGAAATTTATCGCCATCATTGCTACCGTATGCTTGTTGGCCACATCTGTCGCTACCGATGAGAAGGACAGGATGTTGGACTACGCATAAGGTGCTCCAGCTTTGCTATGCTCCCGCTCCAGTCTCGATTCCAGCTCCACCCTGCCCTAAGAACTATCCTTAAAGCTGCCATCCCAATTTGGCACAAGTTCCCTGCAGCGCTCCAGCTCCCAGCTATGGATCCATTGGTACCTACTCGCAGTTCACTCCCGTCTATACTCAGCAGCCACTTCGTTGGTAAATAGTTGAGTGACTACACGATGTGACCAACATGAAAAGAGGCCTGTGCAGGCAGCACCGGCACCCCACCATAAAGAAGAAGCCTGTGCAGCCAGCACCGGCACCGTCCGGCGCATCAAGCCGGACCAAGGAACACAGTGAACCGACAGTGCTCCCAAGATCGACAATATGTTAGAAAAGTCTCAACTTCGATCCCCGAATTTGATGGCAACAAGCTATCACTCCATTGCTTTTTGACAGCGTTAAGAATCACAGATAAAACTAAAGGAGACCAAGATGATCTAGCCGTGGAAGTTATCAAATCAAAGATAACAGGCACAATCCTTTATAAAGTTCAGAATGAGAAAACAATTCAAGGAATAATCCAGCAATTAACTGATAACATCAAAGGAGAATCCTCCGAACTTATCGAAGTAAAATTAATGAACACAAACCTAAAAGGCAAAACATTATCGCAATATACGACTGATATTGACAGCCTGCGCATGTAGTTAGCCGCAGGGTATATTGACGAAGGCTTAGACCCAGTAAGTGCTGATAAATTTTTAACCAAAGAGTCCTTATCAGCCATTATTCACAATTCTGAACATGAGAAGGTCCGCTTCATACTAGAAACAGGCAATTTCAGTAATGTTAATGATGCAATGAGTAAATATATTCATCACAGCACACAGATTACTGGAAGCGCCGGCACTGTCTACTATTGCAGAGGCAACAGTAGTCGCGGTAACCAGAGGTAATTACCAAAACAGAAGTAATTACCAAAACAGAGGTAATTACCACAACAATTATGATAACAATAATAGAGGCCAAAACAGAGGATACTCTAGAGGCCGTGGTAACTCGACCAGAGGCCACAACAACCAAAATAACAGAAATGCAAATGTTCGAACTACAGAAAGTAGTTCGGGAAACGAGTAAGCCCCTTAAGACATTCAGAATGTGCGATAGTATACAACATCAATCTTAGTTCAGGAATATTTATAAAATTAAAAAATTTAAAAACGAATAATTCGTTTACTTTATTAATAGACACTGGTGCAGACATTGCAATACTTAAAGAAAATATAGATATTTTTGATAACGTTGATGTTAACATATCAACCAAAATATCAGGAATCGGTGAAAGTTCAGTTTATTCAAGAAGTTTAGCATTCATAGAATTATCTACAGGAAAATATATAATCTCTCACATCTACCACTTATTTGAACAAAACTTTCCAATCCCTAGCGATGGCATTATAGGTATAGACTTCATAAAAAAATTCAATTGCATATTAGATTGCACACATACTAGTGACACTCTAATATTAAGGCCAGACAATTTCAATTTCTCAATTAAAATACCTATTACACATACTTGTGACAATAATGCCACAATACTTAAAGCTCGAGCTGAAGTAGTTCGACAAATTAAATTAGAATCGACAGAATAAATTGCCCTAATCCCGAATCAAGAAACTGAAGAAGGGATATTTATTGGAAATACTATCTCAGATAAAGAAAATATTTTTGTCCGAGTATTGAATACAACAAATTCAACCAAAATCCTTAACATTAATAAGATAAAAACAGAAAGACTAAGCGATTATGTTATAGTCCAAGAAGTTAGCAAAAATAGACACGAACATGTCATGAAAACACTTACAAAAAACTTTCCGCCACAATTTAAAACAAAAATCAAAGAGTTGTGCAACCAGTATACAGACATATTCGGAGTTGAAACCGAATCAATAACAACAAATAATTTTTACAAACAAGAACTAAGATTGAAGGATAATAATCCTGTATACACAAAAAATTATAGAACTCCTCACACACACAAAGAAGAAATCAATAAACAAGTCGAACAGCTAATTCTAGATAAAATAGTTGAACCATCCACTTCAGAGTACAATAGTCCAATACTTCTTGTACCCAAAAAAGGTTTACCTGGTTCAGTAAACAAAAGATGGCGACTAGTAATAGACTACCGTCAACTAAACAAAAAATTACTATCCGATAAATTCCCACTTCCAAGAATAGATGATATTCTTGACCAGTTGGCTAGAGCCAAATACTTCTCATGTCTAGATTTAATGTCTGGATTTCATCAAATAGAATTGAAACAAAACTCTAGAGAATTAACTTCTTTTTCAACGAGCAATGGTTCGTACTACCTTACGGTCTTAAAATAGCGCCAAATTCTTTTTTAAGTATGATGACAATAGCCTTTTCTGGACTTAATCCTTCGCAAGCATTCTTGGCATGGATGACTTAATAGTCATCAGTTATTCCAAAAAACACATGATTAAAAACTAAACAAACGTTTTTGATTTGTGTAGAAAACACAACCTTAAATTACATCCAGAAAAATACACTTTTTTCATGCTACAAGTGACTTTCTTAGGCCACAAGTGCACCGATCAAGGCATAATGCCTGATGATAAAAAATATGATGTCATTGAAAAATATCCAGTCCCTACAGACGCGGATAGCGCAAAAAAATTCGTTGCATTTTGCAATTACTTTAGACGTTTGTTCAAAAATGTCGCCGACTATTCACGGCACATAACACGATTATGTGAAAGGAATGTCAATTTTCAATGGTCCGATGAATGTTAAAAATTAAAAAAGGCTTTAACCAAACCAGCATTATTAAAATATCCAGATTTCAATAAAGAATTTTGCATAATTAATAATGCAAGTAAACAGGCCTGTGGAGCTGTTCTAACACAAAAATATGGAGATAAAGAACTCCCAGTTGCATATGCTTCACGCTCATTCACCAAAGGTGAAAGCATCAAATCAACTATAAAACAAGAATTAGTAGTTATCCACTGGGCAATTACATACTTCAGACCATACACTTGCAGAGGGTATAATAAAATTGGTCAAATGTTTGTAACGCATAGAAATAATCGTTTCCGACCCCATAAAGTATATATATTCTTGATCAGCATCGAAAGCCGAGTCGATATGACCATGTCCGTCTGTCCGTCTGTCCGTCTGTCTGTTTCTACATACTTAATCGATCTTAAATTTTGAGCTACGTGAATAAAAGTCATATCATTCTGTCCGTTGATGTTGCAAGCAAATTAAGTTCAAAGATTGGTCGGATCGGACAACTATAAGTTATAGAAAAATAGGAAAGATCAGAGGTACCTCGGTCAAAATGTGAGTTGTTCAAAACAGTTCTTGTGAGAAAAACTTTTTTGTTTTTTAAGATATCTCAACCAAATTTGGCACATAGACAATTCTACTTCTACACCTTACCAGCAAGTTTGATTCAGATCGGATAATAAACACCGACATAAATCAATAAAATCAATAATCAACCCCCATCAGAAAAAGTATGTTTTTGTGAGAAAAACTTTTTTGTTTTTTAAGATATCTCAACCAAATTTGGTGATCAGATGAGAATTATACTTTTACATCATATCAGTAAGTTTGAATCAGATCGGATAATAAACACCGACATAAATCAATAAAATCAATGAATCAACCCCCATCAGCATCAGTATGTTTGCATATGCAGCCAATTAAATACGTTTATATTTGCTTTTATACATATATGCGTACACAAACAACATACATGGAAACATACAAACATACATACATACATATATGCGAACACGTGCTTGAAAAAACTACAAGCTGAGTGCGAAACAGAAAGAGACAAAAAACTATTTGTATTGTGTTGTTGTTTTCTAGAATTCGTCAGAAACTTTAGAGAGCGAGAAGCTGGACGCTTGCAATGTATACCGAAATAGCGAGGCCGTGAATTATAAGTTTGGTAGCGCAATAGGTAGAGATCGATTCTAGAAATGACGTGAGCGGAGGTTCAAATCCGACCATTGGCAAACTCGAATTTTTTTCTTACTGTTTCTTTTTTTGGTTCAAATTTTTTTAAAATTTTATATTTCCAATTTTTAAAATATCTTGAATCCGATATGACGGAGAAAGTAATCAATTAATCTGCAAGGGTATACAAACTTCGGCACGGCCGAAGTTAGCTTCTTTGATATTTTTCAGTAAAGACAGACCACAGACCATTAACTTATTTGTTTTCAATGACAAATCCAAGTTCAAAACTAACTAGAATGAGACTAGATCTAGAAGAATATGATTACACAGTAGAATATCTCAAGGGAAAAGACAATTTTGTGGCAGATGCCCTATCACGGATAACAATATCCAATTTAAAATACACACAAAATAAAGCCCTGACAGTCACTACCAGGCAACAGTATAGACAGAAAGAATCCTGTGCAGGAAATGTACAAGTAGATTTGCCTATGCAAACACTTGACAACGCTTCTAAGCCCAGCGTATATGAAGTCATTTGTATTGATGAAGTACGTAAAGTAGTGGCCTTGCATATAGGAAACAATACATGTTTTTTGAAACGTGGAAAGAAAATTATTGCAAGAATTGATGTTGATGATCTGTACACCAATGGAACCTTCGACATAGGTCAATTCTTCCAAAGGCTTGAAATGCAAGCCGGTATACTCAAGATTAGCCAACTCAAAGTGGCACCGTATGAAAAGATCTTTGAATTAATTTCAATTGAATCTCTCAAAAATATGGGCAATAAAATATTGAATATTTTAAGAGTAGCGCTACTCAGGCCGGTGACCCTAATAGAAAATGAAAAAGATCAAGAAGCGATACTGTCTAAATTTCATTACGATCCAACTCAAGGAGGTCATAATGGCATTACAAAAACGCTAGCTAAAATAAAACGACATTACTATTGGAAAACATGACTCGTCATGTCAAAGAGTACGTACGTAAATGTCAAAAATGCCAAAAATCAAAAACAACAACTCATATTAAGACCCCAATGACTTTAACTGAAACTCCAATTACATCTTTCGATAGAGTGATAGTGGATACTATAGGGCCCCTACCACGATCAGAGAATGGAAATGAATATGCAGTAACTTTAATCTGCGACCTAACAGTATACCTTGTAATAATACCAACAAAAGACAAAAGTGCGAGAACGATAGCAAAAGCTATATTTGAAGATTTTATTCTGCGGTACGGTCCAATGAAGACGTTCATTACGGACATGGGAACAGAATATAAAAATTCAATAATTGAAGATTTGTGCAAAAATATGCATATAAAAAATATAACTTCAACCGCACATCATCACCAGACAGTAGGTACTGTGGAGCGAAGCCACCGAACACTTAATGAGTTCATACGTTCATAAATTTCAGTATACAAAACTGACTGGGATGTATGGATACGATACTTCGCATATTGTTTTAATACAACACCCTCTATGGCACATAATTATTGTCCATATGAGTTAGTATTTGGTACAACTTCAAATTTACCAAAACAATTTAACAACATAGATATAATAAAACCACTTTATAATATAGAAGATTATGCTAAGGAATTAAAATTTAGATAAGAACAGGCCTATAAAAGAGCCAGAATTATGTTAAAACAACATAAAGCTAAAAATAAAAAATTATATGATAGAAAAATAAACAATATTGAATTAGAAATAGGAAATAAAGTTTTATTAAGAATTGATACGGGCCATATGCTAGAACCTAAGTATTTAGGCCCATATACAATAGAAGCAGTGGAAAATAGGGATAACATTTTAATTAAAGATAACAAAAATAAAAAACAAACAGTTCATAAGGATAGGCTAAATGTTCAAACATAAATTTTAAAAAGCTCTTATCAACCATTTATGATAAAAAAAAAAAATTTTTTGTATATGCATATATGTATATGTCAATAATTACAAAAAAAGAAAATATAATAAAATTTTTATATAAAATAATAGGCTAATTTAAATTGAAAAATAGATAAAATAAAATTTCATTTGAGTTCGTCATAAAGAAAATAAAGAAACAAAATTTTTATATAAAAGACGCCAAAATATACGAAAAAAAACAACTAAAACAACTAAATATATATTTTAATACTAACATAAAACCAAAAAAAAAAAAAATAACTACATAATAATATTACGTTATTTCTCTAAAAAGGGAGGTGTAGTATGTTATATGCCAAACAAGCATATGCCTACCGTATTGTAGTGTATACAATATGTAAAATGGTCATATGCCCAAACTTAATATTAGAGTATCAAGCGCATAAACATAGAGACACTTTGTCGCTTTGTTTACATAATATGTATAACCGCCGTCAAGTGCCGTAATATGATCAGCCACTTATATGTGGACTGGTCCGCAGCGTGAGAACTGCAGCGTAAGCACTATGACGTTTTGACCATTCGGTACCAAGCGCATGTATGTATATACCTTCTGCATATACATACATATTTAACAATATATATATTTGCATATGGCATGCTATATACTCCCGTTCTGTCGCTGCTTTGAGCGACAGAACTCAAAATTACTTATGTACTTTTAGGCTAAGTTAAATTTTGAAATAAAGACGGAGACAAGATTAATTCCGAACTCCGAAGAAGACAGATGTGTCTTTCATCTACTCTTTACTTTTACAATTCTTCTTCATGCAGTCATGCCCACAGGAGCTCGCATCACTTTGTAGCTATATTGGATATTGTAGATGAAAAGTAACTTACACTGGATCGGTTGGATAGCCAATATTCTCTTGCAAAATTCTAACTCTGCATTCTAAATAATATTACCCGATGTAAGAAAACATGGTGGTGTAGTATGTTGTATGCCAAATGAGCATTGTAGAGTATACAATGTAACCAGTGCACTGGTACAGAAATGCAAACAGAAGTTTTCAAATGATGCCTTGGACGACAGGAGTTTATTCGTCACATCATACGTTCCTCTGCAGCTTGTGGCACAAATAGATGGTCAAATAATTTGGAAAAACCCCCGACTATCTTCTACTCGTTACTGTCGTCCAATCAGGTTCCAGTTTAAAAAAGAGACGACCGAACTTTCGATCAACGAAGAAAAATATTTTAGGGAAAAAATACGCCTTTTAAGACCAACCGAAATATGCACTTTCAGTAGAAAAATTCTGATTACCCATAGTTTGCATCTTACTATGGTAGACGGAAAAGTGTGCAATGCTCTAAGTGAATCCTCGTCGGGAAAGTGTTATATATGTGGAGCAAAGCCAACGGAAATGAACGACGTCAAAAAATGTTTGAGTAAAGAAGTTCAAAAAAATGTCTATGAATTTGGCTTGTCTCCACTACATTCATACATACGCTTTTTTGAATACTTTTTGCATATTTCCTATAAATTAGAGGTCAAAATGTGGCAAGTAAGAGATGCAGAAATGAAGATTTCCGTATTGGCGAGAAAAACTAAAATTCAAAAAGAATTTCGAGAAAAGATGGGCATAATTGTGGACAAGCCCAGAGATGGAGGCAAGGGATGATGGAAAAAATCGCTAGGAAATTCTTTTCAAACGCAAATGTAGGCTTCACCATAGTCGAAAAATATCTCGCATTTTGTCAAATACAGATGTTCTCAACCATTTAATTTTAAGATCAGATCCATATATGACAAGACAAAGACAAATACCTAAAAAACCAAAATCAATTTTATTAAAATCTGTTTTTGATTTACTAGATGATTCTCTGTAGTTTATTTTTTTTCGATCCTAATTTTTTATTTATTACTTTTGTTTTCCTAACTTACGTTTTGTTATGCATATATATATATTTTTTTCTCTTTAATAAATGAAAGTATATATTTTTGTCATAAAATTTCTTGACTTGTTAAAAAAAAAGAATGAATTTTAAGAGGGAGATTTCATTTTGTTTGAAACTATGCAGAGTGGATCCGCTTGTATCGGTCAATTAACAAAGTTCTCTTTACTAAGACTAAATTTTCTACCGATTGGGAGCTATATGTTATAGTAGTCCGATTTAATTGAAATTTAGTGTGTTTACCTCAAATAGTATTTAAATCATTATGTGTAAGTTTGGTTGAGATCGCTCAATAAATAACAAAAATTTTCATTTAAATGCAATATTTTCTACCGATTATTCCTATGGGAGCTATATGATATAGTAGTCCAATTTGTTCAATTTTTACACAAAATTTTTTATATATTTTTTTAGAATTTTCGTGAAAATTTCAATACGATATCACCTCTAGAAGTATTTTTGGCCGCGCTTCCATACAAGCGGAACCACTGTGCAGTGGTCATATGCTCAACATAAAGTAAATAAGTTTAAATAATCAAAATATATACATAAGTGCAGTAATAGGATCCGTCACTTATGCGGACTAACCGCAGCGTAAGCACTTTTTGAGTATGTACCATCTGTACATATATATGTATATATATACATACATACTACGTTCTCTCGTTCTGCTGCCTTCAGCGGCAGAACTTATATACTTAAATTCTTAGGCTAAGCAGGAGAATATTTTTCAAAATAAAGTTTGTTCGGTTTATACCTACAAAGCCTACACAACGACTTCTTTTCTTATTGGAAATATTAACATTACATTATTTAAAGGCAATAACAGTAGATGGCGACCGTGACAAGTGTCACGACACTTGTACGCCCAAAAGAAGAAAAAATAAATTATATCAATGTTAGTGCAGCAAACAAAGCAAAGGATAAAAGCAAGGAAGAGAGATAATATGATGGTAATGCAAAACCGATCCAAATAAAAAACCTATCTACCAAGCAACCAACCAAGCAACCAACCAACCAACCAACAAACAACAATAATGTTTAAAAAACATTTAATATTACACAAAGAGGAGACAATTGAGAAAGTGCGTTGATACAAAACGAAATGAACACAAACACAACGATTTGCAGTTCAAAAACCAAAAATCAACATGAAATTTATCGCTATCATTTCTACCGTTTGCTTGCTGGCCCACATCTGTCAATACCGATGAGAGGGACAGGATGATGGACTACGAATAAAGTGCTCATACTGCTCCAGATTTCCTATGCAACCGCTCCAGTCTCGACACCAGCTCCACCCTGCCCTAAGAACTATCCGTTCAGCTGTCATCCCAATTTGGCACAAGTTCCCTGCAACGCTCCAGCTCCCAGCTATGTACTCGCAGTACACGCCCATCTATACTCAGCAGCCACCTCGTTGGTAAATAGTTGAGTAACTATACAACCTGACCAACATAGAAGGAAGCCTGTGCAGCCAGCACCGGCCCCGTCTGGTGTTCCAAGCCAGACCAAGGATAAGTGACCCGACAGCGCTACAAAGAGCGCCCAACAATAATATTAAATGCCCTGCGTGGCATACAAAAATTTTTTTTTTAACAAACCAAGTACAAAACCCCTTGTAAACGGAAGCGATAACTGCATCGCCCGTTAGAGTATGGCCCGTGAAGCCATACAAAATATTAGGTAGGGTAATTGTAGAGAAACTAGAAAGATGGACTAACTTCGGCCGTGCCGAAGTTCGTATACCCTTGCAGATTTTCTCTATATAATTCACCAGAAGCATTATTGTAAATTAAACATACCAAATTTACAAATTCAATATTTTGAGCTTGAGGAAAAAAATTTTTCATACAAAATTTTTTTTTGTACCGATTGTTCCTATAGCAGCTATATGATATAGCCAACCGATTCTGATCAGACTTGGTTGAAGTATCAAAAAGCATATTAAACTCATAAATATCAAATTTCGTGGCATTCGGTTGAAAAACAACAGAGTTATTGAGGATAAGCCTTATTCATGACCGATCGGTCCTATGGGAGCTATATGATATAGTCGTCCGATTCAGATCAAACTTGATTGAAGTATCAAGAAGCATATTAAACTCATAAATGTCAAATTTCATGGCATTCGGTTGAAAAACAGCAGAGTTATTGAGGATAAGCCTTATTCATGACCGATCGTTCCTATGGGAGCTATATGATATAGTCGTCCGATCGGGATGATTCCGAGATATACAATGCCTGCAGCAAAAAGGAGCCTATGCTGAAAATCTCAGCTCTGTAGCTTTTATGGTCTCGGAGGAGAAGCTGTTGATCCAGACAGACGGACAGACGGACAGACGGACATGGTCATATCGACTCGGCTATTCATGCTGATCAAGAATATATATACTTTATATAGTCGAAAATGCTTCCTTCTGTGCGTTGCAAACTTCTGACCAAAATTAATATACCCTCTGCAAGGGTATAAAAATATATATGTTTAATAATAACATTACATGGCATTCTAGTATGAAAAATTAATGGATAACATAAGCTAATTGATGATATATATATATATATATATAAAAATATTGATATCGCTTTTGCTTTGCTGCAATTGTTTGGCAAATTTATTAGAGATATATTTTCCATTTTATGATAAAGAATTGATTTTAATAAAAAACAAATATTTTCCATATTATGCAATATAAATAAAAAGCAAAAATTAATGGAAACAATGTAATGTAGATTCAGATTCAAGATTAACAATCAAATTTTTAAATTTTCTTAATCATTATAATTGCATTAGAAAAAAAAAGAGCGAACAACGGCATTAAAAATATATGTTGGAAATATCAGAGTGAGTAGAGGACAATGAGTTCGTTACAAAAGAAAATAGCCGGCAGAAGCGGTTTAAAAGTACGCTTGAGAAAAAGAAAAGAGGAAACATTAAAATTAATGTTTGCCACCAACCCACCATTACGTTGGGAGGCAACAATAGCTTTACAAAAAGAGCTTGATCAAATTGATCAAGCTCAAAGACAAAAATCCACGAACTCAACCTCTGCCACTACGGCCAAAAATATACCAACAACTTATGCGATTAAAAAAAACAAGAATGGCCAAGCGCCAAATAAAAAATTAGAAAAGCCAGAAAGAGGTGCCCGGATGACTGCGAGGGGCCACTAGGCAGCCCCTTCTGCCATTATACATGCAAACATTGCATGCCGGCCGTTGTATACTGCAGTTAAAAGTACAAGTTCAAACTCAATCATGGCGCAAACAGTTGTAGAGTTTCTTAATTTAGCCTCATCTCTGTTATCAGAATTTGATGGAAAGGCTGAGAACCTACAAAACTTCATAGATGCGTTACACCTAATAGACTCTCTAAAAGGCGCACATGAAACAACTGCAATAAGTTTAATAAAAATACAATTAAAAGGTTATGCTCGAAACCTAATCAGCAATGAGCAGACAATTGTTGAAGTAATTGCACAATTGAAGAAGTCCATAAAAGGAGAATCAGTAGAAGTTATTTCTACCAAACTCCTTAATTTACAACAGAAAAGTAAAACAGCCGATAAATACACCCAAAAGGTGGAAAAACTTGCTAAATCTCTTGAAAGAGCCTATATAAATGATGGCTTATCACCAGATTTGGCATCCAAATACAGCACATCGCAGACCAAGGATAAGTGACCCGACAGCGCTACAAAGAGCGTCCAACAATAATGTTAAATGCCCTGCGTGGCATATAAAATTTTTTTTCTAAACAAATTATGTAAAAACTCTTTGTAAACGGAAGCGATAACTGCATCGCCCATTAGAGTATGGCCTGTGCAGCCATACAAAATAATAGGTAGGGTATCACTGCGTTGATAACGTAGGAAAAAAAAACAAATTTTTGCAAAACTTATAAAATAAAAAAAAAAAAACGAAAAAAAAATGTGTAAAAGCAAACAACGTTTTATTATTCAACATAAACATTTCATATAAATGTATATAGATAAACATTACATTTTTTTACATTACATTAAAAAATTGCAAAACGTGTAAAATATAAAAACGAAAAAATGTAAAAGAAACAACAAATTGAAATGAAAGGGAAGCAGTAGAAGAAAAAAGAGAAGCGGATAGATAAACCGCAGAAATATGAAAGTCAAGTTTTTGCTATATTTAAAACTTTTAAATTGAACACAAAAAAAAAATAAATAAAAATGATAATAACATAACTTAATTGAAGATATATATATATAAAGCAATGGCGACATTTGACAATTTAAAAAAAAAAAATAAATATATAAATTTTTACATATTTTTATTTTAATTTTTATTTTTTTTCCATTATTACACTAAATTTGAAAAAAAATCAAAATAATGAAAATTTTTCATTTGCCACACAATTGAAAAAAAAGAATGATTTGAATAACTTATATCCCAAATTTTAATTTTATTACACTAATTTTCACGAGAAAAAAAAGGGATCAATATAAGGTATCTTTCTTTTACTCTTGCCCCATATTGAAAAAAAGAGCGAACAAAGGCATTAAAAATATATATTGGAAATATCAAAGTGAGCAGAGGACAATGAGTTCGATACAAAAGAAAAAAGCCGGCAGAAGCGGTTTAAAAGTACGCTTGAGAAAAAGAAAAGCGGAAATATTAAAATTATTGTTTGCCACCAACCCACCATTACGTTGGGAGGCAACAATAGCTTTACAAAAAGAGCTTGATCAAATTAATCAAGCTCAAAGACAAAAATCCACGAACTCAACCTCTGCCACTACGGCCAAAAATATACCAACAACTTATGCGATTAAAAACAACAAGAATGGCCAAGCGCCAAATAAAAAATTAGAAAAGCCAGAAAGAGGTGCCCGGATGACTGCGAGGGGCCACTAGGCAGCCCCTTCTGCCATTATACATGCAAACATTGCATGCCGGCCGTTGTACACTGCAGTTAAAAGTACAAGTTCAAATTCAATCATGGCGCAAACAGTTGTAGAGTTTCTTAATTTAGCCTCATCTCTGTTATCAGAATTTGATGGAAAGGCTGAGAACCTACAAAACTTCATAGATGCGTTACACCTAATAGACTCTCTAAAAGGCGCACATGAAACAACTGCAATAAGTTTAATAAAAATAAAATTAAAAGGTCATGCTCGAAACCTAATCAGCAATGAGCAGACAATTGTTGAAGTAATTGCACAATTGAAGAAGTCCATAAAAGGAGAATCAGTAGAAGTTATTTCTACCAAACTCCTTAATTTACAACAGAAAAGTAAAACAGCCGATAAATACACCCAAAAGGTGGAAAAACTTGCTAAATCTCTTGAAAGATCCTATATAAATGATGGCTTATCACCAGATTTGGCATCCAAATACAGCACATCGCAAGCTGTATATGCAATGACACGAAACTGCGCTATCAATAAGGTAAAACTTATTATGCAGGCAGGCACATTCAGCAATATGAATGATGCCATTACCAAATTTGTCAACAGTTGCACAGAGGCAACTGGCCAGGCTAACTCTGACCTACATTTTACATGAGGCAGATATGACAATGGGGTCGAGGTAATAACCGAGGAAAAGGTTATTTAAACAAAAAATTTTAATCTTAATATTTTTGTAAAATTCATGAACAATGCTACAAACCTTAACATTTCACTTTTCAAAATTAATTCCGATCACTTTGTTACAATTTCTAAAGAAGAAAAATTAAAATCCCAAAGCACTACTCTATTAAATGTCCAATTCAAACAATACATAATTTCACACGAATTCAATACAGTAGATACAAAATTAGCAATACTTTGCAATGAAATTATAGGCATTGATAAAAAAAAAAAACCCAAACAAATAAAATTAAATATCCAAAAAGACATACAAAATAAAGTCCTGAAAGTCACTACCAGGTAACAGTATAGACAGTAAGAATCCTGCGCAGGAAATGTAAAAGTAGATTTGCCTATGCAAACACTTAACAACGCTTCTAAGCCCAACTTATATGAAATCATTTATGATGATGTATTAAGTAAAGTAGTGGCCTTGCATATAAGAAACAATACATGTTTTTAGGAGCATGGAAAGAAAATTATAGCAGGAATTGATGTTAGCGATTTATACTCCAATGGAATTCTTGAATTAGGTCAGTTTTTCAAAGGCTTGAATGGCAAGCCGGTATATCTCAAATCAGCCAACTCAAAGTGGCACCGTGCAAAAAGATCTTTGAATTAATTTCAATTGAATCTTTTAATAATATGGGCAATAAAATAATGAATATATAATAAGAGTAGCTACTCAGGCCGGTGACCCTACTACAAAATGTAAAAGATCAAGAAGTGATACTGTCTAAATTATATAACAATATTTGAAAACTTTATTCTGAAGTACGGTCCAATGAAGACGTTCATTGCGGACATGGAAACAGAATATAAAAATCCATAATTAATGACTCGTGCAAATATCTAAAGATAGACAACATAACGTCTACTGCACACCACCACCAGACATTACAACGACGATTACATTAAGGCTGAAAAGTTTAGACTAGAAATAGCTTATAATATCAATATAATGATAATAAAGTATCAGATGTAAGCATGTGGAATGATTACTTCACTTTTTATTTAGAAGTTATTGGAGCAACTGTTGCTGTCGCTTCCAATGTCTTTATTCTTCTGATTTTTGCTAATTGATCTTAGATATTATTTAAACTAAGTAGGGAGGCGCTGCCTTCTTTACATGTTTTTTTTTTTTTTTTTATATAGGTAAATCGAACTTATGTATGTATGTATGTATGTTTCTTATGTATAAGCAGAGAGTATGCAGTTATACTAATAAACGGTACTTGCTGCTTATACTGAGTTTCTATATTTATGTTTGTTGGGTTATACGAATTATAACTGCACATAGTGCTGAATACAGTGAGCTCTCGATATATATATGTTTGTTGAGGTATATGTATTATAACTAACTTCCTATATTTATGTTTGTTGTTGTTATATGAATTATAACTGTACATAGTGCTGAATACAGTGAGCTCTCGATATATATATAGCACATCTCCCTCCTTTTGAAAAATAACGTAATTACATGAAGTTATTTTTATTTTTGACTTAGTTATTAATATTTTTTTTTTTTTTTTTGTAATGTATGTCTATATATTTCGATAAAGATAAAAATAGTAAAATTTTCAATTTTTGTATATATGTATATATATAAAAGATTATCTTATTATTATTTTTTTTTTTTTTTTTTTGATTTACTTAATTTTTGAATAACTTTAGCCTATTCTTATTGACTGTCTGTGGTTTCTTTTTTCCTATGTCTATTATGATATTGTTTCTATCTTCTATTTTTATTACTTTGTAGGGTCCTAAGTACTGATTTTCTAATTTATGACCTGAGTCATTTTTAAGTAGTACTAGATTTCCTATTTCTAATTTTAAATCATTAATTTGTTTATCGTATTCTATCTTTCGTTTTTGTTTTTCTATTTCAATCATAGACATTGCTCTTTTATATGCTATCTGTAATTTATATTTAAACTCTTTTGCATAATCATCTAGATTATATATAGGATCTATTTTCGTTAAACTATTAAATTCTGTGAATTGCCTTGGTAATCTACCGTAAACAAGTTCATACGGACAATAGTTATGTGCCGTTGATGGAGTTGTATTAAAACAATATGTGAAGTAATTCAACCATTCGTCCCAATCATCTTTTTCAATTGAGATGTATGAACGTATGTATTCGTTGAATGTTCGATGACTTCTTTCTACTGTGCCTAATGTCTGGTGATGGTGTGCTGTTGATAATATATTACTGATTTTCATATATTTGCACAAGTCATTAATAAGTGAATTTTTATACTCAGTACCCATGTCTGTTATGAACGTCTTCATAGGACCGTACTTTAGTATAAATGATTCAAATATTGCTTTGGCTACTGTTTTTGCGCTTTTATCTTTTATTGGTATTGCTACTAGATATTTTGTAAGATCGCATATTATGGTTATTGCATACTCATTGCCATTCTCTGTTCGAGGTAATGGTCCAATGGTATCAATTAAAACAGTGTCAAAAGCCGTGTTTGGGGTGTTGGTTATAATCATTGGGGCTTTTGTATGTGTTGTAGTCTTAGCTCTTTGGCAGTCTACACATGTTTTTACATATTTTTTAATTGTTTGTGTCATTTTGGGCCAATAGTATAGTTTCTTTATTTTTAATAGGGTACGCGTAATCCCTGTATGTCCACCTTCTATTGGATCGTTATGATATTTTAACAGGATTGCATTAATTTGACTTTCGTCATTTTTGTCTACTTGTGTCACTTTTTGTAATAGCGCTATTTTTATATTTTTTAAATTTTTATTGCCCTTATTTTTAAATTCATTTAAAGTAACAAATTCGAAGATCTGTTCACTTGGTGACATTTGTAAGTTAATGATTTTGTGTATCCGGCTTCTGAAATAAGCCTTTGAAAAATTGATCTAAATCGAATTTTTCATTAGAATACAAATCTTTAACCGAAATTTGTGAGATAATTTGATTTCCTCTTTTGAGTGAACACTTGAAATTATTCATTTTTATTTTTACAAAATTCTTTACGTCGCTATTGCTAACGACTTCGTAGACATTGGGCTCATTTATTTTTTCATGCATTTTAATTTTTTCATCTGCGCAGATGTTTTCCTGTCTTTTTGATGATCGTGTTTGCACCAACAATATATTTCTATTTATTTGTATTAAGTCTTCTATGTTTATGCGAGATAATGCATCTGCAACATGATTATCTTTCCCCTTGAGATATTCAACCGTTAATTGATATTCTTCTAAGTCTAATCTCATTCTTGTTAGCTTTGAAGTAGGATTCTTCATTGAAAATAAATATACTAGAGGTCTATGATCTGTTTTTACTAAAAAATGTCTTCCATAGATATAGGGTCTGAAATGTATGTGCTATGTGTATTGCTGCTAGCTCTTTTTCTGTAGTTGATTTATTTCTCCCTGTGTGAAAGATCTTGATGCATATGCAATTGGTAGTTGCGCACCGTTGCAGTCTTGTGATAGTACCGCACCACATGCATGTTTACTTGCATCTGTGGTTATGCAAAATTCTTTGCTAAAATCAGGGTATTGCAATAATGTTGGCTTCATTAATGCCTTTTTTAGATATTGAAATGATTCTTCACATTCTTTAGTCCATTGAAATTTGACATTTTTCTTGCACAATTTTGTTAGATTACGTGAATATTGTGCGAAGTTATTAATAAATCTTCTGTAATAGTTACAAAAAGCGACAAAACGTCGTGCACTATCTTCATCTGTGGGAGTTGGATAGTTTTTAATTACATCATATTTTTTATCATCCGGGAGGATACCATGGTCTGTACATTTATGGCCAAGGAATGTTACCTCGTGCATAAAGAACGAACATTTCTGCGGATTTAATTTAATTTAATTTTTGAACATGTGCTGCTCAGAACAGCCGATAACCACTAAATCATCCATATATAGAAAAGCTTGCGATGGTTCTAGACCCGAGAAAGCAAGTTGCATCATTCTCATAAATGAATTGGGGGCTACTTTTAGACCATAGGGTAATCGCGTGAAGCGATATGAGCCAGTGCTCGTAGAAAATGATGTTATATTTCTAGATTTATTTTCTAGTTCTATTTGATGGAATCCAGACATAAGGTCCAGACACGAAAAATATTTTGCTCTTCCTAGTTGATCTAATATTTCTTCTATTCTAGGTAATGGATATTTATCTGCTAGAAGTTTTTTATTTATTTGCCGATAATCTACTACTAGACGCCATTTTTTTTCTTTCGAATTTGGGAGTGATTTCTTAGGAACCAAGAGTAGTGGGCTGTTATATTCGGATATAGATGGTTCAACTATGCCATCTTTTATTAATTTTTCTACTTGTCTATTTATTTCTGGCTTTTCTGTTTCTGCATTTCGATAGTTTTTTATATATACTGGGGTTTTGTCTGCTAACCTTAATTTTTGCTTGTAAAAATTATTACTTGATATTGCTTCTGACTCGAGACCAAATATGTCACTGTATCTGGTACACAATTCAGTAAGTTCTGTTTTTACATGATCTGGGAACTTTAGTTTATTTAATACTTCATTTGTTCTATTGGTTTTGTTATTGCTAAATGATTTAATTTCGTAATTTTCTATTGGTTCAAATTTAATGTTTGGGTTTTTGATATTTATGTTGTCACCTGTTGTATTTAGAATTCTAACTATTGCATTGTTACTCGTTACGATGGTATTGGCTATTAATACCCCAGGATGAATTTCCTGATTTGGTATTAATACAGTATCTTCGTTTGTCTGAAGTGTGATTTTTCTTAAAACTTCCGACCTTGCTGGTAACAATATGGAATTGTCTATTTCGTTGTTTAATAATGGTACATGTATTTGGTACTTAAGAGAATGTGGTTTTATTATTAACTCATCATTTTGATAATCTATTATGCAATTAAATTTTCGAATGAAATCAAGTCCCAGAATTCCGTCACATGGTACTGGAAATTCATTATGGACTATTTGAAAGTCGTGACTGATTATGAAATAATCGAATAATAGATCAATTGTGGCTAATCCAATTGATTTTATTGTTCCCTGACCAATTCCTGATATGTTTGTTTTGAAATTTTGATTTATTTCAGAACATAGTCTATTATCTTTTAGTATTGATATGTTAGCTCCAGTATCCACTAGTAAAGTTAAAGGTTTATTATTTTTTTGATTTTGTATTTTTATTATGCTGCTGAGATTTAGATTTATTTTAAAGACTTTTGTTATTAATTGCTCAAGGGGGTTTGGGAGTTTTCCGAGGTACTTTGTGTAACTCGTACCTGGTTGTTGCCTCTGTTTCCTCTATTTGAGCCGCCTCTTCTCGAGCCGCCTCTAAAGTTGGTATTATTATTATTATTATTGTTATACCGTTGGCCGCCTCTGTTATAGTTACGGCCCATATATCTACCACGACCGCGGTTTCCACCGCGCTGTGAGTAGTTATTGTAATACATTATAGTATTAGTTTCTTCTATATCATTAAATGTTTCATTGTAGGCAGCTATTGCTTCGTCCATATCGTTGAATTGACGAGAACGCATAACTGTCTTAACATCTTTATTTAAGCAATTATTCTTCATTGCTGATAACGCCTGTTTAGTACTAATTGATTTTGCTTGTTCTAGGGTATAATCGTTTTCGATATATGCTCCCTCCAGAGACTTAGCTAATTTTTCAATTTCCTGAGTACATACGTTAGGTGTCTTGTTTTTTTGCGTAAGATTCAATAATCTTGCAGATAAATTGTCAACTGTGTTCTCATTGCTTATTATATTTCTAGCTGGTCCTCTTAGTTTTCTTTTTATTAAAGATACAGCTAATAGTTCATGTGCATCCTGTATTGCTTTTATAATCTCCAATGCATCCGGAAAACTACGTAAGTTTTCTGCTTTATCGTTGAAATCCGGTATAATCCTTGATGCAGTATTTATAAATTCAATATTGCTTTGCGCCATGATTACTAGTTTTTGTTCTACTATTCTCGAAGTTGACCCTAAATCTGATTCTATTGTTTCGGGTAGTCTTATTACAGCAGGTATTGTTAAGTCTTGTAAATCTTTCTCTTTTATTTCAGGGCCGATGCTGCTTTCTGAATCATATTCCTCTGAGGAATCTTTACTTTCCTGGTCTTTATCAGTTTCAACTGTTAATGGGGTATTTAAAATAGTTGGGATTGATATTTCTAAATTGTACCTCCTTTGGACTGATACTAAATTTGATCGAAATTTGAGCAATAATTTGGACACTGATGACCACTGTTTTTCATTTAATTTTTCCCTATTGTTATGTATTAGTATTCTCGCCTCATTAAAACATGCAACTAATGCCTTCGCGTGTTTGCTAACAGTGTCCTCAAGAATATTCCTATTTTGCGAGATACATTTATACGACTTGTTGAATTTTTCCTTTATTTCTAGCAATGTGGCATGTATTTGTTGCCACTCCATATCTTCTATACATTTTTTTGACAAGATTTTGTATATTATCTCTTGGCCTCATAATGCTTTGTTATTCTTGGTTTTTAATTTTTAATATTATTTGGCATATTCTGTACATTATACGTTTATTTAAAAATTTTACTCTTTTTATTTTCATTACATTATAAATTTTATATTAGAAATTATTGTTTTTATATTTTATCAAGGTCATTTGCCTTGCTTAGGTATTTCCTTTTTTTTTTAGCACCTATTGTGCATTTTGTATAATTGAATAATTTTGTTATTATTCATTCAGAAAAAAATGTAAATGAAATAGTCTAGAAAAATGTTGTCAAATTCAACTTATGAATCTTACATTATGTTAAAGTTAAGCTATAGTAAATGTGAGCAGCAAAAAATAAATTGCTATGATATATAGTCCAAGATTTAATATATATATATAGTTTATTTTGTTGGCGATAAATTCTAAACTGAAACATATGTATGTAGCCTTCATATATGAAACCATATACCTATATATATATATATGTATACATATATACTATGTATATATACTATATGTATACATGTCTATGTATACTAATGTATGTATTCTACGTATATGAAATCTATATCTATAGATGATCTCTATTTGATATATATATATATATATATATATGTATATATTTATAATGGCTTGACTATTTATATTATTTTTTTTCTTAAAAAAAAAAAATTTTTCTTTGTATGGTAAATTTAAATTTTAATTTAGATCAAGTTTTATTATATTTTTTTTTTACATATTTCCCTGCCTATGTTTGCGTATGGTTTTCAGGCCACACTCTAATCGGGCAACTTTTATGTCGCTCAATTTTACAATTGGTTACAAAAATTTTCGTTATTTTAGTATGCAACGCAGTGCATTTAATATTAGGTTATGCAACGCAGTGCATTTAATATTAGGATATGCAACGCAGTGCATTTAATGTAATTGTAGTTAAGTTGTGCGCATTTGGGAGCGCTGTCGGTTCACTTGATGCTCCGGTGCTGGCTGCACAGGCTTCATCTTATGCTGGGGAACCGGTGCTGGCTGCACAGGCTTCGTTTGGTGTTGGGGCACCGGTGCTGGCTGCACAGGTATACTCGCAAAAAGGCGAATATAATGGACCCTCACAGTCGTTGGGGCATTTCTTGTCCAGCTTCTTGGTCTCTTTGAAGGATGGTGGAGATTTAATTAGTTTTATTTTTGCAATGTTGTTTATTACAGGGTATGTGGATGTGGGCGCGGTGGGTTTTATATTTTTCCGATTTGTTAATTGGTTTCTAATGTGTTCAACTTCGGCATGAATTTTGACCGAGTTGTTCCAATTAATTGTATTTTTGCTGTTCAACAGCTTTAATAGTTCTGCCTTTCTGGCTTTTAAACGGTTTACCACTCCGCTTCGTTTTCCGCACATCTCACTATACTCACTGCGTTTTAATTTTTTTTTTCTTTTTATTGTATTTGAACTGCAAATATGTTTTTGTGTTCATTTTTTATGTGCGTTTTTATAATTCCTGTCCTTTGATGTGTAACGTTTTTAACTTATTGTCGTATCTTTTGTTTTACTGTTGTAGATTCAGTCCTTCAATGCCTAGTCGATCCTCGACTAGATGTCCTTGATCCTGTGCCTTATATCCAGGGTCCTGTCACGGTCGCCGTGTAGAATAATATTACTTCGATTTTATTTTGAAGTTATTGGAACAACTGTTGCTGTCGCTTCCAAGGTCTTTATTATTCTGATTTATGCTTATTGATCTTAAATATTACTTAAACTAAGACGGCGCGGTCTGCAGTGGCAGCGCTGCCTTCTTTACATGTTTTTTGGTTATATATGTAATAGGTAAAGCGAACATATGTATGTATGTATGTTTCTTATGTATAAGCAGAGAGTATGCAGTTATACTAATAAACGGTACTTGCTGCTTATACTGAGTTTCTATATTTATGTTTGTTGGGTTATACGAATTATAACTGCACATAGTGCTGAATACAGTGAGCTCTCGATATATATATGTTTGTTGAGGTATATGTATTATAACTAACTTCCTATATTTATGTTTGTTGTTGTTATATGAATTATAACTGTACATAGTGCTGAATACAGTGAGCTCTCGATATATATATAGCACAAGCATACAAATAGGAAATAAAGTCGTGTAAAAGAAAAAAAAAATGAGTAAGGATAAAAGTTAGACTCTACTTATAAAGAACCATTTTCCTATAAGTTCATAGGAATAGCCAATAGAGATAATATTACAAAAAAAACTAGAAAGATACCCTTGCAGATTTTCTCTATATAATTCACCAGAAGCATTTTTGTAAATTATACATACCAAATATACAAATTAAAAATTTTGAGCTTGGAAAAAAAATTTTTTCATACAACAATTTTTTTTGTACCGATTGTTACTATAGCAGCTATATGATATAGTCGTCTGATTCTGATCAAACTTGATTGAAGTAATAGGAACTATATTAAACTCACAAATATCAAATTTCGTGGAATTCGGTTGAAAAACAACAGAGTTATTGAGGATAAAACTTATTCATGACCGATCGGTCCTATGGGAGCTATATGATATAGTCGTCCGATTCCAATAAAACTTAATTGAAGTATTAGGAAGTATATTAAGCTCACAGATATCAAATTTCGTAGCATTCGGTTGAAAAACAACAGAATTATTGAGGATAAACCTTATTCATGACCGATCGTTCCTATGGGAGCTATATGATATAGTCGTCCGATCGGGACGATTCCGAGATATACAATGCCTGCTGCAAAAAGGAGCCTATGCTGAAAATTTCAGCTCTGTAGCTTTTATGGTCTCGGAGGAGAAGCTGTTGATCCAGACAGACGGACAGGCGGTCAGACGGACAGACGGACATGATCATATCGACTCGGCTATTCATGCTGATCAAGAATATATATACTTTATATAGTCGGAGATGCTTCCTTCTGTGCGTTGCAAACTTCTGACCAAAATTAATATACCCTCTGCAAGGGTATAAAAAAGGAAACAAATAGTACATAAAGATAGGTTAAAGGTTTTACTTCATAATCATTCTAATTTTCTCATAATACCTCAAGTATGTCTAACTTTGAACAAAAACAAAAAAAAAAACCTTACTATATATATAAAAAAAAAAAAAAAATATTTAAAAGCATTTACTGATTCGATCTAGTAAACAAAACAATTTTTACTTTTGATTATAAATACATATATATATATCATCAAAAATGCAAAAACACAAAAAAAAAGAAAACTTAAAAAAAATTATATAAAAATAATAATAATAATAATTTTTTTTTCATTAAATAACTACACTATATTACGTTATTTTTAAAAAAAGGGAGGTGTAGTATGTTGTATGCCAAATGAGCATATGCCCACAGCATTGTATAGTATACAATGTAACCAGTGCACAGTGGGCCAACTGAGCGATCTAGCGGGACATAAGTGAAGATTAACTTTTTAAAAATTCGTTTGTTTTGTTATTTATCCTAATTGGAAACACTTGTAAAAGCTTAAAAATGCTTTCGTGAGATTTTTTCAATGCACCCCTGATCAGCTGCGGGTTCTCAAAGTGAACAGATGTTCAGCACGTGGCATGCAAATATTTGGTTACACTTTTTGATCTTTCTTGGTTGATCTTCAACTTAAACAAATTAAAACAAATTGGCCCACTGCAGTGGTCATATGCTCAACATAAAGTAAATAAGTTTAAATAATCAAAATATATACATAAGTGCAGTAATAGGATCCGTCACTTATGCGGACTGACCACAGCATGGGGACGCTAGCATAAGCACTTTTTGAGTATGTACCATCTGTACATATATATGTATATATATACATACATACTAAGCTCTCTCGTTCTGCTGCCTTCAGCGGCAGAACTTATATACTTCAATTCTTAGGCTAAGCAAGAGAATATTTTTCAAAATAAACTTAGTTCGGTTTATACCGACAAAGCCTACACAATGACTTCTTTTCTTATTGGAAATATTAACATTACATTATTTAAAAGCAATACAATGCACATGCCTTCTTTTGGTTTTCCATCCAGAATATTGAAAACCGTAGATGCCGGAGTCTCGGAGTCTCGATGAAATTGCGATGCTGCATTTCCAGAAGTGTATATATACGGTCATCTGCTTGGCGTGCAGGCGATCCTACTTCTCATGTCGTTTTTGGATTATTTTCCTGCTCATGTTCTATTACTTCCGTCATGATGGTGTGCGTCTTGCCTTTCCTTGGCGTAGTCATACTTCTCAACCTTTTCTCTCGAGCTTTTGTGTTACAATAACCAATTTTGACAACTCCGTGTCACACCAATACATGCACACGTATGAAAAGGACAGAAACACAACGGCTCTATAAAATGAGTCATTTATCAGTAGGGGTACTCATTACATCGTTACATTAATATGGTTAATATACTACTGTTGGCAATGCGCAGTGTAATTTATTATAATTTGTAACGATACGACAGATACATATGTATCGTTGATCACTATGTCACAAATGTATATGCATACACATATATATAAAAAAACGAAGTAAGCAAGTCATCCCTGCTGACTTGGAGTATACCCTATACCACTAAGAGATAGTTCATATAGTCAGACTCCTTTGAAATCATCATTAATTCAATATATACATTTTATAAAATTGTGCTAGCAGGCCGAAAGACCAAAGGCATACTTTCTGGTTCACTCATATCAGTGAACGAAACTAATGCATCATTCGGTACAAAGCAGCATACGCATGCTATTTCAGCGAAGAACATATATACGTATATCTCCGATATTTATTGACCGATGTCAATGGCTATATAATTGAATGTGCCAAAAGGAATTACGATAGCTTTAATACAACTCTAGTTACAGTTTTTTTTAATTTGCGGGGTCGGAAGTGAGGGTGGCAAAAATATGAAACAAACTTGATCTGCGTAGATGCTAGATGGATGTTGCCACCAAGTTTGGTTGCTCTAGCTCTCTGAGATCTAGGTGATTATACAGACGGACATACGGACGACAGATGGACAGACGGAGAGACGGACATGGTCATATCGACTCGGCTGTTGATGCTGATTAAGAATATATACACTTTATGGGGTCGGAAAAATTTTATTCTGCCTGTCACATACATTTCAGTGAATGAAATATACCCTTTTACCCTGTGTTGTTTCGACTGCTGACCAGTATGCACGTGCCAGCGCACCAAATCGTGAATCTCAGTGTAAAAAAAACACTGAAAACGAGTGGAAAAGTACCAATGATATAAACAAGCTAAATTGCGGTAACTTGTTTACAAGTTTGTGAAAAGTCCCGTACGTTTGATCTGATTATCCAGCCAATCAGAGAGCAACAAGTGAAAAAAGTGTAGCATACTTTTAGGTCGCATATCAAAAGTATAGCATACTTGTAGGCAGAGACCTATTTTGTTGCGTAAGTGGTAGTGCTCGAATGCGACGGACGAGAAAAGTGCAGTGAGCACTCGGTACCCTGTAGTAAGCGCGAATGAACGGCACGAGAAGCCGTTGAAAGACCACCACCAGAATGGTAAGTACTTCCACAGTCGCCGAATGAATGGTAAGTACTTCCACAGGTCGACCAATTCATCAGTTTATACCGGACGTACGCTTCGTCTTCAGCCGGAAATAGCAAGGATTTGGCCACCACGCTGGATTCCTGAACGCATATTTGCATCAGAGAGGTCTGAGTGCGACGCTCGCATGTCTTTGCGTTGCCGAGTACGAAGTTCTAGTTGCCTGCCCACTCTATGCAGATTTGCGAGACCTCGACGGACTTGGCGTGAGGATGGAAGTTGCCCGTTGGGACTTTTCCCGGTTCCTGGAGACGGAGGAGCAGCAAGAGTACCTGGAGACGTTCGCGGGGGCGGCGTTTTCGAGGCGGCGAGGTATGCACCACGTGGAGGAACCAGTGCCGGGCTGATGATAGCCGAAACTGGTAATAGTTTGGAACTTGTTTCATGCTACGGAGCTTGACCAGAATGCCTAATCTGGTAGGTGAACCTCCCTAGGGGGTAAGCCGATGGATCACCCAACCCGTGTTTGTCGTGAACAAAATGTATAGTAGCTTTTGCTGCGACCAAAGCTGTTAATTTGGTACCACAGGATGGGCTAGTAGCCCATAAACTAGCCCAATTAGTGGTTGGCAGCCTTGTGGGAGATCGTAGTGGCTGTGGTTACTGCCCGAATGCGGGAAGAGCCTTCGGGTTCTGCGTGGAGTTGCGTTTCAACCGGGTGCTGTACCATAGACCAGCAGAGGTGTTAGATAGGCCTCGCCCTTCACAAGTGGGAAATGCTATGTCCGACAGCATACATTTCAATTGGCACTGATAAGATGCTTCATCTTTGAGGGGCGTTGGCTAACGCATTATTTTGGCCCACTGTACTATATGTCATATGGACATATTTGAGTACCGTGGTTGTAAACCCCCTAAGGGGTTCACGCCACGTCAAACTAAATCGACTTTATACCCTTATTTATTACCCTTTATTACCCTAAGGGTTCAGGGTATAAAAATAAGTAAAAAAAAAGAGACAAGAAAACTGTGAAATGGGTGGAATCAATCGCCGATAAACACATCGTCTACCCAATATACAAATGGAAACAACAGATACATTCATAAAACAAAAAAGAAAAGTTTTATACATACATAAACAAAACTATTAATAACTAAATAAAAAAAGACCTGACCATTACTCAAAACCATTCCAGCAACAACAAATACATAAGTATACACTCGAGATTGTAATGAAATGTTTACAACATCTATAGAAAGGTGTCGCGAGTTAATAGTGCCGATATATTACAAAAAAAAGTGTTACAAAATAAAATAAATAAATAAAAAATAAATTAAATTAACTGCCGTAGTAAACACATTTTTAATTGCAATAGGATACTATAACCTTTCTAGGAGTCAAGGTAGCATAGAGCGGACGGAATCCTCTGGAACATTAGCTCTTTCGGTGTGGGGTGGGTTTTTGCCAAAAAATTGTCTCTACATTCATAAATTTTAATGCTGGGATCCCTACAGAATTTAATACAAACAAAAGACTTTTCTAGTCCAGCACTGAGGAATTAAATACTAATCCAAATATTTTGAGGCTTCGAACATTAAATGTGGTTAATCACGCGGAATATTTGCTGGTGATTGATCCGCTCGCTCTTTACCGTGCTTACTTATAATTTTCATTCCGGATAATATATCCACGTCACTAAAAATAACGCTCCATTTTCATTTTGCAATTGGATTAATAAAACTAGTAACATTTTTAAAGACAATATATAAATTTATCCAAATTAAATTATTGTTACGGGCTAAAGGAAAAGATAAGAATCAAAGTTTTATCTGATCATAAATAATTAGTGCAAGGAAAATTGTACAACTTAATTCGTATACATTTGTATTTATTGTAGACTTTATTTTATTTTTTTTTTTCTGTTTTGTTTAGCAACTACTTACAACTACATTAATCTCTTCAATTTAATCATATATAACGACATTCACCAAGTGCAATAACCTATTTGAATTAAATCAGCTGTGCGCTGAGCACAGACCAGTCCACTTTACACGACATAGCACGAATAAGAGTGGAAATAGAAATAATAGGCAAATATATTTATATTTCATTTGTATGTAAGGGTAACCATTTGTTAGTTATATATGAAATAAACTCACATGTGTTAGCGGTGGAAGGCCTACAAAAGTTGTTTCATTGCTGCTATTAATTTATAAATTTAATCTAATATTTTTTTTCCACTCGTACTTGATAGTGGCATGTAGTATTTTAAAAGAAGAACACGAAACTTTATAACTGGCCCCAAAGTAGGCTTACCTTAGTACAGCTGGTCACGCATACTAAGCTTTAGAATGTACAAAGGCGTAAATTGTCTTTTTTTATTAAATTAAATTACTTAGTTGCGCTTGATATTGTATATATTGAAGAGATCAATTAACATTAGCAACTTGATTGATATTTGGTTATAATGGGTATAAATACAACATTTCTTCGTTTTTTGACTATCTGTATTTCTTATATGTCACTTATACCATTGTCCTTTATTGGTTCATCTTAAATTTTTGGTTTTTCTTTATATATTTATATAATTACGATTTTTAATTTCATTTTTTGTTGTTTCTTTCATTTTTTCCCCAATTTCACTATTTGCACCAGGTTTTAGTCAGGTTCCGACTACCGTCATCCGTTTACTACGTTCGGTGTAAATTACAATAAGATGACTGTTGCCTTAACTCTCTTTTCGTCATACTAATGAAATCCACAGTTTTCTCTTATGTGATGAAATCCACGAATAATTTTGTTACTGGTGTTTTATACTTTGCGATTTCTTGCCTGCTGATGTAGTTTTTGAAAGACATTTATCAGGCTAGGAATTAAACTGATCTATGTTTGACGTGTTTCTCTTTCCAGATTGGGCTTATTCTTTTTTTTCAATTTGCTTATTGTGGATTTCTTATATAAGCGTCTGTCAATACTTCTGATAGATTTCTTTAACTCAAAATTAGAAAGACCGACTGAGGTTAGAACTTGCCCATTTAATACTGTCAAAAGCAAAAGGTCTCTCTCGGGTGATAATGTTATCATCATCAAAAGTTTTACAGCAAGCTGTTAAACGCCCCCTATGACCTAAATATTTCGAATGATAATTAAATCGCATACAAGAAAAGTTGTTTTTTTTGTCGCGCCTAGTAAAAGGTTTTAATTTGCCAGATGCTATAAAAAAATAACAAATTTCTTAAACGTAATATAAACTAACTTTATGCTAGTAAGAAGAGCGAGGTAATTTTGAATAACCATTCGATTCAAAAAGAAGTTTCACTTCCTTCTTTAAGGGATTCAATGTACAAGGAGCGATATGATTCTTGCTTTTTAAGTTCCTCCCAATTTTCGACGGACTTATCGGGATCGACGTCGTATTTAGGATAAAAGCAAAAGTAGATTTAGGCGAATCACAATTAGAAACTCCTAACACTTGAATGACCATCTTAACACAAAAAATGGTGCATCGGAGGTTTATAAGCAATCCACCTATACTGTTTACTGCCATTATCAGTAAATTTATAGCAAGCCGATTTTTTCTGCGAAACGACAGAAATTAATACTAACGTGTAGGTATCCAGAGACATATATAAAGCTTTAATCTGAACTAACTACGTGGAGGTAATAAATACTTCACAGGACGACCAAGACTAAAGAAAACTATGCCGAATTATACACAATAGAATGTGACTCCCATAGCCAAGGCAACGAGAAAAGAGGCTGCGCAAATGTTCAAACAATTTACCGACCTTTTCTATAACAAGGAAGATCCCCTTACAAAACAAGGTAAAACATTCAAAAAATATAAATGATCCCATATTTGCTAGATCATATAGGTATCCATTTATCCATGAGCAAAAAGTAAAAGACCAAATTGATAAGATGCCAGAACAAAACATTACTAGACCAAGCCACTCCCCATGGATTGCACCAGTGTGGGTCGTACCAGAAGAAGCAGATTCATCAGGTCAAAAAAAAAATGGAGGCAAGTAATAGACTATAGGACTCTTAGCGACAAGATCATTTCCGATTGTTATTCTATTCCAAACACAAATGATGTCCTCGACCAAATTGGTAAAACCAAGTACTTTTCCACACTAAACTTGACTAGTGGATTTCATCTTAGCTAGTGGAGATCACTCTTTGGTTATTATTGAACATTTTTCAAAACCTTCGAAAGTATTACTTAACAAGAATCAAATAACAATAGATAAGTAATTCACAAATAAACTTAAATTCTGTGAAATTCTGCCTTTTAACGATCTAATACTGATATTCCCTGACTTTATAAAAAATTCTTCGGAACAACGGATGCTAGCAACTTCGACCTCGGGGCAGTCCTGTCGCAAGGAGCAGGTAAACCAGTGTCTTTTTCCAGCAGAACGCTCTCAGATAGAGAAATCAATTACTGGACGTTAGAGATGAAAATGTTAGCCATAATATGGGCAGTACAAAATTTTAGACCTTATTTGCTTAGTCGAAAGTTCACAATAATTACAGACCATAAACCACTGACATGTCTTATGAGTCTTAAGGAACCAAGTTCAAAGATAATTTAGTAGAGAATCTAACACCTTTGCCTTACAAATAGTGTTTTAAATGGAAACAACACCGCACATTGAGACCTAAGCACCCTTCAAAAACAAACTAAGACGTGTTATTATAGATCCAAGCTTTGACCAACAAAACATAACGGACATACTAAAAAGGCAACGAAACCTAACAAATTGTGTGTAATTTATGCACCCGTCGAGATATTGAAAAAAGTACACGAGGTATATTTAAGGCACTTCGCTTACCTACCAACACAAAAACTCATCAGGTGCATAACAATAGCAACCGAAATCCCTGGCTTCAAAGCACAGGATAAAGCTATCATGAAATACCACATAAATAATAATCATCGGGGCATTGATAAAACACTCTTGCACCTGAAAAAAGGAGTTTATTTTTCCAAGTGAAAAGTAAGATTAGTCAAATAATCTGAAAATGCGATACCTGTAAAATCTTCAAATACGGTAGATACCCTCCAATTATCAACTATGAAATGTCAGAAACACTTAATAAACCTATGGACATCATCCACATAGATGTCTACACAATTAATGCCAAGGTCTATATGACAATAATAGCGAAGTTCTAGAAGTACAAAGACACGAAGGTACATCAGTAATAACTACGAAAAGCCACAAATTATACAAAGTCAAAAAAACAACTTAAAATTCAAGAACTTAACGGAATTCACCTTAATGAACCAACTGGACAAAACATCGATAATGACAACGCCCCCTACCCTACAACCGAAGAAAACGAGGACTGGCAAATGGACTAGGTAACGTGATAAAAGCTGTCACAGGAAACATGGACGACAAAGACTCAAAACAAATTTACGAAAAAATTAAACAAGCGAAAGAGAAAAAATTAAACCTTTTCAAGTAAATAATCAAATTATCAAATTAATTTTAACATTGAAGTACTGATCCGATTTCAGAATATAACGAGCCATATATGCAAAGAATAGACATTGAATAATAATTTCTTAAGCATGTCACAAAATGGTATTACGAGAAACTTTGAAGAGGAAGACCAAAAATTTCATTCCATACAATATATTAATAAGTTAAGCAGAACACATACAAAAGATTACAAAAGGTTTAATCTTCGCAGAGATAAAAATAATTCCCAATTGCATTTTACATCTAAAATTAATTGAACATATAAAACGAATCTTACAGAAACAAAATATAAATCTAGACCTGAAGGAATACATTAATAGATTATTGAGGCTCTGCATCAAAAACAAAATAATTATAAGTCTAAGACACCCTAAAACACTATCATCTCGAAAGAATTGTACCCTTACCAATAAATAATACAAAATTTATTTTAGCACCCCAATTTATCGCTCAAAATAAATAACCATTCTTTATTTAAGAAATTAATGTATCAAGATAGATGATAAGTCAAAATTTTCCGACCCCATAAAGTATATATATTCTTGATCAGCATCAATAGCTGAGTCGATATGACCATGTCCGTCCTAGATCTCAGAGACTATAATAGCTAGAGCAACCAAACTTTATGTCAACATCCGTCTAGTTTATACGCAGATCAAGTTTGTTTCAAATTTTTGGCACGCCCACTTTCGCCCCCGCAAATTAGAAAAAACTAAAGCTAGAGTTGTATTATGTACAGTATTTATATAGCCAATATGTACCGTCTGACCGAATTTGACCGAAATCGGTCAGTAAATATCGGTGATATACGTATATATATTTTGTACTAAAATGCCATGAGCAGCAGCAGCTGAAATGTGTGACCCAGATAGCATGCGCATGTTGCTTTGTACCGAATGACGCATTAGTTTCATTTACTGACATGAGTGAGCGGGAAAGCACGAATTTGGTGTTTCGGCTTGCTAGGAGAATTTCATAAAATATTTTATACTCAATTAATGGGGATTTGGATGGAGTTTGAGTTTATTGTAGTATGTTTAGTAATAGAATATTAATACCCGACGCAATGTAGAGTATTCTACATATAAAAGAGTCATATGCATAAACAAGGCGAGCGAGTTACCGCTTTGAGTCGGGGCGGTGTATGTTACAGTTGGGGCCCTCCGATAAATCCGTGGTTTCTTGTTATATATATATATATATATATATATATGTATTTTTAAATAAAGAAATACGTCTTTCTCCTTCTGTTTCAAAATCAAGAGTGAGTCTTACTTTATTTTAAAATCTAATTTTTAGTTCCCTGTTGGGTAATGGATTACAAAAAAGTGCTTATGTCTATAGTTTATTTGGTGCCACTCAACTTGGATGCCTGAAGCGGAAAAATGCTGATGCTGCAATCGGCCGGATGTTTCGCAGACCGGTCGATTGCAGAATTCCTTAGAATGTTCAGCGTGTGGGTGTGTGCTATGGCGAGGTAACTAGCACAATGTACGAGGCAGTTTTGGCGGGTCGCTCCCAAACTGGAGCGACGGACATAATGGTGGAATGGCTGGAGTGAAGATGGTTGATGGTAAGTGTGGTTGTGGGTAATAAGAAATGTCCCGTTTGCGTAGGAAGATGGCTATTAGTAGGCATCCGAAAATTGTATATAGGCTGAACATGTGTTGTTCCACTATTCTGTTGTTATGCCGAAGTCTGGTATTTGTCTGGATCACGTCTAGGTGAATTCTTTTTAGGCTTAATACTTTGATTGTTCTATTTTGGATTATCTTCTGGATGGGGGGAAGTAGGATATCCAGGTGTTCTGTGTTTGAATATTTAATCATCTGGGATTCAGAAATTACGGTTGAGTTTCCGCATGTGGATTTCAGTAGGAGATTTAGTGTATTGAAGGCAAATATTATTCCTTTTACGGGCTCAAAGATATTGGTGAAGTTGCCCGTTTGTTGTTGTTTTGCCCTTGATAATATTTTTAAGGCAATCGTTGTTGTTTGGATATTCGTTGTTGGAGAGTTGTTCGCAGTAGGACCTATCATCTATCTTAATACATTCACTTCTTATATATAGTATGGTGTCGTTATTTTGTGCAATAAAATTAGGTGCTATAATAAACTTCGTGTTATTTATAGGTAATAGTATTATTCTTTCAAGGTTATATTGGTTTTCTTCGAGAATGGGAATTCTTAAGTTAAATATTATTTTGTTCTCGTGGCAGAGTGTTCTTAATCTTAATAAACTATATATGTGTTCTTCTAGGTCTAAGTCTATTTTTTGTTTGCGGAAAATTGTTTTCAAGTACTCAATTTTTTTGTGTTCAAGATTAATTTTGGAATTATATTTATTTTTGCAAAAATTAAGCTTTCTGCTATACTTTTTATGTGCTCTGATAAAACATCTATATTATAGTTTACTTTATTAATGTATTGTAACCCTCTACTTCCCAAATTTTTGTTTTAAAAACAAAAATTATTTTTGCACTGGTTACGGGTAAAAAAAAAATATTTGTTCTAGAAAAATTTTTGGTTTCCCGAGATTCAGGATATATTGGGTCAAATCCTAACCCCGCCTAGAGGCGGTCTTGGGAAACATTGCCAAAAAAATTTTTTACTGCATAGTTTTTTGGGCTGTTGTTTATTATTTATGAAAAACTTCAAAATTAGTGCACAAATATTCGAGAATATGCATATTTATAAATATAAAGATAAGTTTAGTTTATTTAATGAAAATCAAAGAAACAATTTTTTTGCATCGATAAGCAAAGATTAATATTACATTTTCGGCATATAACCTGCGTCTCGGAAGGGCATCCTGTATTTTTACAAGTCTTCTTGCCGTTGATTCGTGGCAAATATTCAGGAAAATGTTCAATTCCATCGAAGCGAATTTCATCAGGCGGTAAAAAGTCTTTTTTCCGTAACCTTTTTTCTGAGAATTTGCGAGAGGACGTCCAGGAGCTTTGACATCTTTTTGTGATGTACAAAGCACTTTTGCAACTTGTGTTCGAAAATTTGGCAGTTGATATTCGGGATCTTTGGGGTCCGGCTTGTTAATTTTGTGAAACAATATATAAGCATTTACCATCGCAACATCAAGCAAATGTGTGAATACTCGGTTTGTATACTTTAAAGTTTTCCAAGAAATTTTGTATCGACCTATGAGTCCATCTATGTGATCTACGCCACCCATATGCATGTTGTATTCATTTATTGAATTGGGACAATCAATATCAACAAATTTTTTTTTCTGAGCGCACAAATCGTGTGACAGTGGTTTTCGAAGGCACTTCATTTTGAAATGGCATAACGCCAACATAGGTGGATGCAAGGCGCACTGATTTATTGTCCTTCCATACCGTTAATGAAATGTCAACATTTGCTGCTGAGCCACAGAATTCCGTAGAGTACCCACGTGGAAGTTTCTTTAAAAGATTATCTGTTGGTATCTTGCAATTAGGGATCCGATTTGAGCGTATTGTCCCCAAAGAATAAATTCCTAGTGATCGCAGATAAACAAGTAGTGGTAGCGAAGTATAAAAGTTGTCAAAAATCATTATGTGGTTTTTGAATTTAGGCACTATACTGGACAGTCGAATTACTATGTTTGAAGACGCACCAAGATCTGGGGTTCCCGGAAGAATAACATTATCACCTGCACCACCATATACTTCAAAGCTATAGCAAAAACCAGCCGAATCGCACAGGACGAATAGTTTTATACCCCATTTGTGGGGCTTATCTGGCATGTACTGTCGAAGAAATGACTTCATTTTTGTTGCGCACATCTGTTCGTCTACACATAGATGCTGGGGCATTGGTACTGATTGAAATTTTTCATTGAAATGTTTTATAAGAGGGCGGACTTTGTATAACTGATCAAAGTCATCTGAACCTTTGCATGGCATAGTGCTATTGTCATTAAAATGAAGGTTGCTTCGGATTTCATCAAAACGATTTCTTGACATTGTGTCTTGGATAATTTTAAACGCATACTCGCTCCAATATGAACGGATACTTGGATAGTGAAATACTGACATATAAATTAGAATACCAATCAATTTACGCAATTCCAAGTTGTTTGTTGTGAAGGAGGTCCTAATGTTTTTTTGAGAAGCGTAAAGGTTAGTTTGGTAAACAATGTGCGATAGAATTTCATCATTTACGAAATATTCAAAGCATTTGGATGGAGTGTCCAGGATCAGAAATTTCTTCATATCGGGATCACAAAATTTGATCGACGATTTATCCAGAACAAGATTTTTTTGACGCCATAGTATCTTTTTAAATGCTTCTGATCTCGGGTCAATGGCCAAAGCAGATCCTACGAAAGCGCCAGATTGATTTATGGTGTTATTAAAGGACTTATTGGCAGATCGACGACTTCCTCTTGGTGATCTATCAAGTTCACTATGCGATTCACCTTGAATAAGAGAAAGCGGACGGCGCTTCCGTTTCGGGGTCGAAGAAGCATTTGATGAAGCATTTAAAGATGATGGTGACAACATTGAAGCTGTGCTGTTACCAAAGCAAATCTGTGATGCAAGTGCTGATTCTGACATATCAAGAACATCGTTAATTGAGACATCAATATCATTTCCAAAACTACCGTAACTAAAAGAATCTTCATGTAAATCGTCTAAATTTTCTTCTTCGTTATCCGTTTCACCATTAAAGTCGAGCATATCTAATACTACTTTTATTTCATCGTCGGAAAGCGATGACAGTTTAAGCTGTTTTTTGCGGTTCATTGCTGAAATATTTGTGTTTTGATTAACCGTTTTCATTAGAATTGCTTGTATTTAAAACTTACATTATCGAATTTTTTTTCACTAGGTGTCCCAAAACCGCCTCTAGGCGGGCTAACTTTGATCTCAAGTAAAAAGCTTATGGACACTTTTTCTTATAAGTTTAATCACTTTCTTATTAGTTAACTTGTGCAAAAATATGCTAGTAATTTTTAAATTGAGATATGGGAGTAAATTATATTTTTTTTAAATTTTTGAATTTGACTCTTCGCACCAAATAATTATTTTCTGTGATTTTCACTAAATTCGGCAATTGAATGCTTCTAGCAGCTGTCTTTCGTGGAATGGTAAACTGCGAAAGCTTCAAAATAAATATTTGGGATTCCCCTAAATACATGAAATAAAAATAACTACAAATACAGGTTTAAAAATTAGATTGCGCGACCAATGAAGTTAGCCCGCCTGCAGGCGGTCTTGGGAAGTAGAGGGGTAAGGTAAAAAATTTTTTGCCTTCCTCTTCGAAATTTTTCGCAATACCGTTTTACGGCATACTCAAGAAGTCATTAATCAATGATTGTTCTTTGTTAATATGATCCGTTATGTTTTTGAATCGGATCAGTACTTCGTTATTAAAATTTATTTGGTCATTTACTTCTGATGAAAAGGACTCAGTTTTCTTTTTTATCTGTCTTAGCTGTTCGTAAATTTGTTTTGAATCTTCGTCATCCATGTTTCCCGCAATGACTTTTATTACACTGCCTAATCCATTTACAAGTCCCCGTTTCTTTCTGTCGTGTGGAGGGAGGGTCATTATTTTCCCCTGGAGTTCTTCTAATTTCTCATCTAACAGTCCCAAGGATAGTTTAAACATTTCATTTGCCTTTAGTTGCCTAATTGTTAATTTTATTTTATCTGTGCAGTTCTTATTCTCTTCCACATCTATTATATGGTTTATTGTTTTAAAAGATTTCAGTATCCTTGCGTTGCCTAGGTTAATTCTAGCAATAGGTGATGTTCCGTCCAGGAGATTGATGGATGTAGTTTGTGCCGTTGCCCGTAGGCTTCTGTAATGTAAGCCGAGAGATAGGGTTAGGAAAAATTGGTACAAGGGTTGTGGGTTTTACTTTGTTTTTGTTTTTAACCTAAGCTTGGCTTTGCGTATTTTTTGGTCTTTTTTGTGACTATTGTTATGCCTTTGTCCCTCAACACTTGTTGTTTCGAAAATCGGGGGGTTATTTTATTCCTCCTGTTCTCTTTCCTAAAGATAACCTCATCTGGCGGTAGTGTTTGTGGTGGATTCCGTTCTCTATTTAACTTCTCTATTCTATCTTCCTTCATTTTCTGAAGTTGTTGTCTAACCTCCGTATAAAGATTTGTATGAAATGTGTTTAATTCATTTAGGAAGTCGTGTTTGTTATTGGGGGTCATTGTTTGGTTGAATATATGAGTTCTACCGCTAAAAAGCTCAAATGGTGTATATTTTGTACTTGAGTGGATAGCATTATTGTAAGTAATTAGTATTTCTGATAGGATCTCTTCGAGATCAAGGGTTAAACTTTTTTCTTTTCTTTTGTGTAGTATAATCCTAAATGCTTCCGTTAATGTTGAATGCACTCTTTCTATAGGGGAGTTACTTGTCGATTGCTGGAAGGATGTGCAATGTGTAACTATGTTGTACTGTTCACAGAATTCTTTGAACATAGGACTTGAAAATTGTGCCCCCTGGTCGTACGCAATTTTTTTAGGAATACCGTGTAGGCTCATAAGATTTTTTAGAGATTTTAAAACATTAATGCAATTCCTGTTTGGTAGGATATATGCGGATGTGAATTTTGAAAATTTATCAATTAGTGTTAGGTGAACTTTGGCATTAATTGTATAGACGTCTATATGGATTATGTCCATAGGTTGATTTGGTGTTTCTGAAATTTCGAAATTGATTTTCGGGGGATGTCTGTCGTATTTAAGTGTTTTACACGTCTCGCAATTTTGAATTTTTGAACTATCCTGCTTTTCATTTGTGGAAAGTAGACCTGTCTTCTTAAATGTAACAGTGTTTCATCTGTGCCTCGATGGTTGTTATCTATGTGGTACTTGGTTATAGTTTCTTCCTGTTTTTTGGGGTCAGGGATATCAGTTACTAAGGTTACGCATCTTATTAGTTTGTATGTCGGTAAGTATGCGAAGTATCTAGAATGTACTTCCTGTATTGTTTGGAATATGTCGTTTGGTGCGAAAATTGCACACAGTTTATTAGGTTTTATTACTTTTTTTAGAATGCCTGTTACGGTTTGTTGGTCAAAGGTTGGTTCTGTAATGACGCGCCTTAATTTGTTTTTGAAGGGTACTGTCGTTTCGATATGGGATGTTGTTCCCGTTTGGAGGACTATTTGTAAAGCAAATTCATTCACCGTTTTGTCTGAAATAGGAATAGTTGTGTTGTTACTTATTGTTTGTAAAGTCGGGGTGTCATTTACGTTAATGCTAGCATTTGGACTTGTATCGACTCTGCTGAGAGCGTCGGCGATTACGTTTTGTGAGCCTTTTTTATAGACAATATCGTATCCAACAGCTGGAGTCTCCATCGGACTATTTTTGAACTTGGTTCTTTAAAACTCATTAACCATGTTAGTGGTTTGTGATCAGTAACTATCGTAAACTTCCTGCCAAACAAGTATGGTCTAAAGGTTTTTACCGCCCATATAATGGCTAGCATTTCCTTCTCTGAAGTTCCGTAGTTAATTTCGGTATCCGAAAGTGTTTTGCTGGCAAAAGATACTGGTTTGTCTGTGCCTAAAGTTCCTTGTGATAGGACTGCCCCGAGGGCGAAGTTGCTAGCATCCGTTGTTAAAAAGAAGTTTTTTGTGAAATCAGGGAATATAAGTATCGGGTCATTGCAGAGTAGGGTTTTACAGAATTGAAATGTTTTTATGAATTCTTCATCAATTGTTATTTGTTTTTTTCCTTTAAGTTGTCTTGTCAATGGTTTAGTGATTATTTATTAAGGTGCTCCGGTCTTCTGTAAAACTTTAGGATGGCTAAGGTGATAGGTGCCATCAATCTTCTGTGCCCAACCGACCATGGTCAATAAAAAAACATGTGCTAGAGAACCCCAAACGTACTATTTATTTATTATTTTGGAGAACAAAATAAAATTATTTTACATACATTTTCATTTATAAATTATCGAAAAAAATTTAAAAGTTAATTTTATGGGCGTTCCACAATAATTATTCTGGAATTTTATTAATATAAATTTCGATTGTACAAGTAATAAAAATTCTCTTTATTATTTTTTCATATTTTAGTAACTAAACTGGTAATTTCATATCTTTTTCTGCAATTCATTTGTTTACTTCTAACTTATTTCTATCATCCAAAAATAATTGAGTCTGTCAAAAAGAAATGCTGTAGCTTTAAAATAACTCTAGTTATAGTTTTATCTAATTTGCGGGGCGGAAATGGGCGTGGAAAAAATTTGAAACAAACGTGATCTGCGTATACACTAGATGGATGTTGCTTGCTCTAGCTCTTATAGTCTCTGAGATCTAGGTGTTCATACGGACGGACAGACGGATGGACGGACAAACGGACGTACAGACGGACATGGCTTTATCGACTCTGCTGTTGATGCTGATCAAGAATACATATACTTTATGGGGTCGGAAAATTTTCCTTCTGCCTGTTACATACTTTTTAGCGGCTTTAATATACCCTTGAACCCTATGGGTACAGGATATAAAAAACTTAGCTGTACGATTTACGCTGAAAGGTGATACTTCTTTATGTTCGAAAATGAAACATTTCTTCTGGTATGTTTTCTAGATTTTTCAATGTTTTTATATTAAAATGAAGTTTATATATAAATATGTTTTAAAATATTTTTCTAAATTTATGAAGTGTTTTTTTTCACAATACAATGAACATTTTGTATGTGTACGATTTTTAGCGACAGCCACTATATGCAATAGCAATTAATCTTTGATAGGAATGGACACATTAAGTTATTATTAGGTTATTCCAACCCATATTATAATTATCAGTTTTACAGTTACATCGATTTGATTGCAAGTTTAAAAATTGAAAAGCGAAAAACAAATATCTAAATTCACCTAATCTCTTTACAACTGCATTGTATGTACATATGCAAATATCTTTGCTTTTGGCTGAATTAAAGGAGGGGGCAATGTTAATGCTGTCAAAAAAAGTTTTTTGGAAATGGGGATGAATATGAATATTAAACAAATAACGAAAATTTGAATTAATCCATATGGATCTCTTTTTAGTCATAATGCAGAAATCAACGAAAAATGCTTGGCCCAATTAACAAGTACATTTAATTGAATGGAACAGTCAAACCTTCAAATCTGCACTTTTTCCATGATCTCTTTGTTAATGAATAATTTTTCTATTAGTATACTTTGTTTATTCTTCTCGGAACATTAAATTGATGCATATAGATTCTTCAACGGGTATTTCGAACGAAGTTGATTCTGACAAACTCAAATAAATCGTCCTTGTTTCGAAAGTAGTCTTTTGTAATTCAGTGCTTTTACTATAGGATTTTAGTTCGGTGCCGTTATTGTTTGTTCACGTTATGGTGCAAATTTACTCCTTTACTATCTTGTAAGTATGCTACGGTTCATTATCTTGTTTAAAGGCCCATCCCAAGAGAATGAAAGTGTGGTCATAGATTTTTTTATATACTTTATTATAACTAAATAATACATGAAGATGAGTAATAATAATAGTAAATAGTAACAAATAGAAAGATAGAGAACAATAGGGTGGAAAGGAAGAGGAGGGAGCTAGATCCGGGGGGACGTCCACGAGGGAATTGTTTCCTAGGATCAGGTGCTCGTACTCGCTTATGCCGCTGCGACACTGTCTCTTTCAGAACTGTTTTGAACAACTCACATTTTGACCGAGGTACCTCTGATCTTTCCTATTTTTCTATAACTTATAGTTGTCCGATCCGACCAATCTTTGAACTTAATTTGCTTGCAACATCAACGGACAGAATGATATGACTTTTATTCACGTAGCTCAAAATTTAAGATCGATTAAGTATGTAGAAACAGACAGACGGACAGACGGCGTAGGCTGCGCATTGCCCGAGCGGCAAAATTGTTCACCGCTTCCCAAGTCTCTGGACTCGATAGCATCCTATCGATGAGGTTGCTGTCCGACAGATACACACCAGCAATTCTAGTGAGCTGGCGTCTTTCCTGGCGGAAACGGCTGCAGGTGAAGAGGATGTGATGTGCGTCCTCGACGAAGCCATCGCCACATGTACTGCGGAATGGGGAATCCGCTTGTCCGAAACGATGGAGATACTGCCTGATGCATCCATGACCACTAAGAATTTGGGTTAAGTAGTAGTTTACTGTGCCCTGCTTCCTACCTAGCCATCTACTCAAGTCTGGGATTAGCTTGAATGTCCACCTCCCTTTTTGAGACCCGTTCCATCTTCTCTGCCATTCTGCCATGCTTGCTAGCCTAGTCCTCATTCTAGCCTGATTTCTGTCTAGTCCTGCTATGTCATCTGATGCCACCAACTTGACCTCCATAGCTTGCAAGTTTATTGGTATCATGCCAGCGATAACCAAAGCGGCGTCGTCGGACACTGTCCGGAAGGCGCTGCTGACTCTCAGGGCGCTCAGTCTGTGCGTTGAACGGATACCTCTACTGTAGCTATCGACACTCATGGCTGACGCCCATACTTGTGCAGCATACAAGGTTATTGACTGGTTTACCGTCATTAGCAGCTTCCTGGTTTCTTGTTTAGGGCCCCGAGTGTTCAGCATTATTCTAGACAGTGCCCGTACGCACGCCGCCGAATTTTCCTGCACATGCGACAAGTATTCCCGGAAGCTAAGACGGGTGTCGATCCACACTCCTAGATAGCGGATAGCCCTCTTAGATTCGATCTTTACGCCTTCCACTGTTATGCACGCCTTTTCCACCATTTTTCTACTGGAAATTAAAAGTGCCTCCGTCTTATGCGCTGCTAATTTTAGGCCAGCAGATCCCAGCCAATCCGTGATTATGGCTATAGTCAAGTTGACCGTCCCTTCTGCGACTTGCAGGTGTTTCTCGACTACCACTAGTGCAATGTCGTCTGCATACCCGATGAGCTGGCAACTTTCTGGCAATGGAATCCTCAGTACACCATCATACATGATGTTCCAGAGCATTGGTCCTAGCACAGACCCCTGTGGTACTCCACACGTGACACAGTGCTCCAAGTCTCTAGAATCCGTGTGGTGCATTAGTTTCCTGTTGCAAAAATAGGACCAGACTATATCATGCAGGTATGCAGGAACTCCAAAGCTAGATATTGCGTTGAGAATACATCTCCAATCAGCAGTGTTAAACGCATTTTTAATGTCGAGAGTGACGATAAGACAATATTTTTTATTCCCATCTTTCCATCGTTGATCTGCAATTGCTTGCCTTGCCGTGTCCACTACTTTTCCTATTGCGTGTACTGTAGATCTCGCCTTTCTAAACCCGATCTGGTTAGGAGAGAGCCCGCCGCCACTGGATATTGCTGATTCCAGCCTCGTGCATATCAAGGATTCCAATCCTTTGCCCACAGCGTCGATGAGACATATGGGTCTGTAGGCAGACTCATTCTCGGGGGATTTGCCTGGCTTCTGAAGGAGTACTAGTTTTTGCAGTTTCCACCTGCGAGGGAACGAGCCCTCGCGTAGGCATTGCGTATACGCCCGAGCGAACATGTCAGGTCGTAGAGACATCGCCAGTTTGAGAGCACGATTTGGAATGCCATCGGGACCAGGTGCTTTGTTATTTTTAAGTCTTCTTGCTATGCTAATGACCTCGTCGGGGGAGATTTCCTCCACATCGTGCAATATCTGTAACTCTTGGGGCGTTCTGCCGAGGAATCCGTCGTCCTTTCGTGGAAAAAGTTTACTCACAATTGCATTGACTGTTGTTGGGTCTGACGGTGCTGCGCTGCGATTGGCATAGATACGTTTAACAACCAGCTTATATGACCTGTCCCAAGGATCCTGCTCCGCGGAATCGCAAAGCTCAAGAAAGCAGGCTCTCTTACTGGTGTGTATGGCATTTTTTAGCGCTTTCCGGCATATGGTGAACTGCTCCCGGAGATTGGGCCAATTAGTGTTTCCTCTTTTCCTGGCGCGTTGGTAACTGCGCCTTGCTGCAAAGCAAGATTTACGTGCGTCCGCGATGCTTTCGTTCCACCAAAAAACGGGACGATGGTTGCCTTTATATGTCCTGCGCCGACGCATACTACCGTCACAGGCCGACTCAACTATTTGGGCCAGCTGTTCTGCCATGTCGTGCGCAGAGCTCGTCCTCAGTGTAGCTTCATTTAAGGCGGCAGTTAGAAGCTGCGTACTTAGAGTATCGGCTCTGTAAATATTTCCTGTTGCATGCTGAGCTGTAGGAAAAGCGGTCCTCTCTTCTATCGAAAAAAGAATCGCCTCGTGATCGCTGGCGGTGTAGAACCCGCCGATTCGCCATTTGGCCATATCAAATATACTATTACTAACAAAAGTTAGATCGATCACTGATCCTACTCCAGCACGGCTAAATGTGTTTCTGTTGCCACTGTTCAGTAGCGCGATGTCTAAGCACGTAAGGGCTTCCCATACTGCTCTACCTCTAGAATTGCTACAACCACTGCCCCAGTCCAGGGACCAAGCATTGAAATCACCGGCAATGATAAAAGGACTGTGCTCGCGTGAGTCAGCTACCAGCTCGTCCAGCGCGCTGCAGAACTCATCGAGAGAAATACTCGGTGGAAAATAGCAGCTATACACCCATAGATTTTTGATGAATGCGCGTACGAAGTGGTTTGCTGCCCTCACTGCTGTCATATGATACGCCCGCGCGTTCGTCAGAAGGATTGCGGCTTTCCTTTGGATACTGCAGGACCAACTGGAGCTCTCCTGGATCCTGAACGGTTCGCTGATGATGACAATATCTATGTCGTTCTCGCTAGTTGACTGCGACAGCAGGTCCTGTGCTACCCTACAGTGATTTAGGTTAATCTGCAAAAAGTTAATCATGATGATGTGACAAAGGAAGAGTGACCTCTCGGAGTGACTTTGGCTGTCCGCTATGTGGCTGGTGATACATAGCCCTTTAGCCACGCACAGAAAGCACTTAGCTGTGCTTTTACATTCGATTATTTTGTGCTGCGACTCACCACATTTCAGGCACCAATTGCTCCTGTCGACTGGGCATTTGCATTTGGCCGCCACATGACCATATTCACGGCATCTGAAGCATCTTGTAGGAGCATTATTGATTGCGATTCGGCACATAGACCATCCGATTTTAATTTTTCCTATTTTTAGAATAGCTTCTACTGATACTTCGGGGACATGCATGTATGCATATATATTTCTCTTTTTGCATATATTTATTTATTATTTATTTTTATTTTTTTTTTTTACACTTATGTGTATATATATATATATATATAAGCATTTTTTTATATTGGTTTATAAATGCCTTTTTAAATAAAGAAATACGTCTTTCTCCTTCTGTTTCAAAATCAACTAGCGCATTATATTAACTAATGTAATGCGATCGGCCACTTATGTGTGGCTGACCACCAGCGTGGGATCTGCCTCGTCAGTAGATTCCCTAAGCCTTATATACCATATGCATACATACATACTACGTTCTCTCGTTCTGCTGTCTTCAGCGGCAGAACTTATATATTATATAAGTTATTTTTATACCCTTGCAGAGGGTATATTAATTTTGGTCAGAAGTTTGCAACGCACAGAAGGAAGCATCTCCGACTATATAAAGTATATATATTCTTGATCAGCATGAATAGCCGAGTCGATATGACCATGTCCGTCTGTCCGTCTGTCCGTCTGTCTGGATCAACAGCTTCTCCTCCGAGACCATAAGAGCTACAGAGCTGAGATTTTCAGCATAGGCTCCTTTTTGCTGCAGGCATTGTATATCTCGGAATCATCCCGATCGGACGACTATATCATATAGCTCCCATAGGAACGATCGGTCAGGAATAAGCTTTATCCTCAATAACTCTGTTGTTTTTTAACCGAATGCCACGAAATTTGATATTTATGAGTTTAATATGCTTCTTGATACTTCAACCAAGTTTGATCAGAATCGGACGACTATATCATATAGCTCCCATAGGAACGATCGGTCATAAATAAGGATTATCCTCAATAACTGTTGTTTTTCAACCGAATGCCACGAAATTTGATATTTATGAGTTTAATATGCTTCTTGATACTTCAACCAAGTTTGATCAGAATCGGACGACTATATCATATAGCTCCCATAGGAACGATCGGTCATGAATAAGGCTTATCCTCAATAACTCTGCTGTTTTTCAACCGAATGCCACGAAATTTGATATTTATGAGTTTAATATGCTTCTTGATACTTCAACCAAGTTTGATCTGAATCGGACGACTATATCATATAGCTCCCATAGGACCGATCGGTCATGAATAAGGCTTATCCTCAATAACTCTGTTGTTTTTCAACCGAATGCCACGAAATTTGATATTTATGAGTTTAATATGCTTTTTGATACTTCAACCAAGTCTGATCAGAATCGGTTGGCTATATCATATAGCTGCTATAGGAACAATCGGTACAAAAAAAAATTTTGTATGAAAAATTTTTTTCCTCAAGCTCAAAATATTGAATTTGTAAATTTGGTATGTTTAATTTACAATAATGCTTCTGGTGAATTATATAGAGAAAATCTGCAAGGGTATACGAACTTCGGCACGGCCGAAGTTAGTCCATCTTTCTAGTTTAAAATAAATTCAATTTGGTTTATACCGACGAAAAGCAATCAACGATTTATTATTTGATTATCAACTTTCACATTACATGGCGAACTAAACATTATCATTACATGGCGACCTAAACATTATCATTACATGGCGACCGTGACAAGTGTCACGACACTTGTGGAAACTTACAACATCCAAAAGAAGAACAACAATAATGTTTAAAAATGTTACACAAAGAGGAGACAATTGAGAAAATGCGCTGATATAAAAGGAAATAAACACAAAAGTTCACAACTTTGTAATTTTTGGCTGCATTTCTGACGCAGGCCAAACAAAAAAAAACCAACAATCACCATGAAATTTATCGCTATCATTGCTACCGTTTGCTTGTTGGCCACATCTGTCAATACCGATGAGAAGGACAGGATGTTGGACTACGCATAAGCTACTCCTACCTCCTAACTACTGTGAATATAAATTGGTGCGAAGACCGGCACCAGTACCGCCTGAGCCCATAGGCCCCGAACATCAGCAGCAGTCAAATAGAGAAGTTTAAGGTATAGACAAAGGCAATTGAGTACAAAACCTCCGGCCCCGCCAACGCGACAAGTTGCGCTCAAAGATCCGACAGTGCTACAATGAGCACACAACGTGGAACCGGCAACGCTACATAGAGCGTAAATATATATGCATATAAAAACACATACCTTCGCCAAGAGCGAAGAAACGCAAGCAGGCCGCGAATACGCATAGGCCTAATTGCCATTAATTTAAAAAAAAAAACTCAACCAGAGGCGAACACGTCGGTTGAAAAATACTAACCAAAAACACGATAGGCTATTTACTAACAAATGTGGTTGGAGAATTTTTTAAAATTTAAATTAAGCGAAATGTTTACATGAATTGTGAGCCAACCACATTATTCTAAAAAAAAAAAGCTTAGTTTTCAACTAAGCTGCTTTAAAAATTGATTTTCCTTTATCGTTTTTATCACAAACTAGGTAACTTTTCAAATTTCAAAAAAAAAAAATAATATAATTAAAATTTTTACTTTTCCAAAATTTTAATTTTTATTTTTCCATTATCGCACTTAAAAAAATTAATTTTTTTTTTAATTGTTAATGTTTGATAACAAAATTAATAAGTTTGATGATACATTTGAAAGCCCAAGTATGGGACTAATTGACACAAAAACAGTGGTCTCCAGTGCAAATGTTATCAACAAAATAGAGTCATCAAACATTGACTTAAAATAAACAAATGTACTTTTATTGATAACTGTAATTATCTTGAGCGCATATGTATTGTAGTATGTTGTATGCCAAATGAGCATATGCCCACAGCATTGTAGAGTATACAATGTAACCAGTGGTCATATGCTCAACATAAAAGTAAATAAGTTTAAATAATCAAAAAGCATATACATAAGTGCAGTAATAGGATGCGTCACTTGTGCGGACTGACCGCAGCGTGGGAACGCTAGCGTAAGCACTTTTTGAGTATGTATACTCTGTACATATATATGCATATGGCATGCTATATACCCCCGTTCTGTCGCTGCTTTGAGCGACAGAACTCAAAATACTTATATACTAAAACTTTTAGGCTAAGCAAGAAAACGTTTTATAAAATAAAATCAGATCGGTTTATACCGACAAAGACTACTCAACGAATTCTTTTTCTAATTAAAAATATTAATTTTATAGTATTGTTTAAAGCTTACAGATTACACACTAAATGTGTAACTAAAAGAGCCTTAAGCCATGCTAATGACCTGGACAAGGTCTAAAGATAACATATGCATCAATTGTTATAAAGGTACATTTTAAAATACAGAAAAAAACACATTTCCCGAAATAACATTTTTAATTTGTTGACCAAATAAATAAATGAATAAATACTATGAGTACATTAGATAACTTTTTTTTCAAATTGAATGATAGTCACCCTAGCATAGTCAGTGATTTAATTGAGGTTTTCAAGAGTGAACAAAGTAACTCACCTCAAAGCTCTATTAGTTTAGCGCAGGTTAAGTTATCATACCTCCCAATTAAAGGAGGTACTAGGGTACAAATGAGTTTCATTCTCACAGTACGCTTTATATGTTGTTTCTCCAACAGAGAGGGTATGCTATGTTTCTATCTATTAGATGAAACTCAGCAACAAAAATAAAAAAAATAATAATAAACTTTAGTTATGGATGTTATAGAAACAGAAACACTACAAAAATACGTACCTTTCCTTGATTTCCTGATAAACTCAGGACCAGTAAATAAAAAATACAAGAAAATTAGGTACTGGATAGCCAATAATTTTAAATTTAAGAAAGATATAGTAGAACTTATGGAAAAATCCATAAAGGTAGCTTATAGCAGATTACTGGCAAAGAAGCCTTTAAGAAAAGACGTGCCTGAATGGGTTCACGAACTTTTCAAAAACACATTTGAATCAATAACAATAGATTCAGATGATGAAATAATAGATTTAGAAGATTAATAAAAAAAAAATATCAAAGAAGCTAACTTCGGCCGTGCCGAAGTTTGTATACCCTTGCAGATTAATTGATTACTTTCTCTTTTAAAAATTGGAAATATAAAATTTAAAAAAAATTTGAACCAAAAAAAGAATCAGTAAGAAAAAATTCGAATTTGCCAACAGCCGGAGTTGAACCTCCGCTCACGTCACTTCTAGAACCGATCTCTACCTATTGCGCTACCAAACTTAAAATTCACGGCCTCGCTATTTCGGTATACATTGCAAGCGTCCAGCTTCTCGCTCTCTAAATTTTCTGACGAATTCTAGAAAACAACAACACAATACAAAACTTGTTTTCTGTCTCTTTCTGCTTCGCACTCAGCTTGTAGTTTTTTCAAGCACGTGTTCGCATATATGTATGTATGTATGTTTGTATGTTTCCATGTATGTTGTTTGTGTACGCATATATAAAAGCAAATATAAACGTATTTAATTGGCTGCATATGCAAACATACTGATGCTGATGGGGGTTGATTCATTGATTTTATTGATTTATGTCGGTGTTTATTATCCGATCTGATTCAAACTTACTGATATGATGTAAAAGTATAATTCTTATCTGATCACCAAATTTGGTTGAGATATCTTAAAAAACAAAAAAGTTTTTCTCACAAAAACATACTTTTTCTGATGGGTGTTGATTATTGATTTTATTGATTTATGTCGGTGTTTATTATCCGATCTGAATCAAACTTGCTGGTAAGGTGTAAAAGTAGAATTGTCATCTATGTGCCAAATTTGGTTGAGATATCTCAAAAAAAAGTTTTTCTCACAAGAACTGTTTTGAACAACACAAATTTTAACCGAGGTACCTCTGATCTTTCCTATTTTTCTATAACTTATAGTTGTCCGATCCTACCAACTCTCGAACTTAATTTAGATAAATCATCAATGAAGAGAATGATATGACTTTTATTCACGTAGCTCAAAATTTAAGTTCGATTCCTTGCGAAGAAACAGACAGACGGACAGACGGACAGACGGACAGACGGACATGGTCATATCGACTCGGCTGTCGATGCTGATCAAGAATATATATACTTTATGGGGTCGGAAACGATTATTTCTATGCGTTACAAACATCTGACCAATTTTATTATACCCTCTGCAAGGGTATAACAAGAATTACTTTTTCTTGATAATGGAATGGGAAGAATTAATTCTCCATATCCAAAGAATAAAAGAAAACTTCAAAAAATCATATAAATGTGTATCACAAAATAGAAACATTCAGAAAGAAACTCTGAATAAGCACGCTAAAATTCTAGTTGACTCTTTTAATGAGTCAAGAATATTAGTGCACGAAAATAGAGAAAAAATAGGTAAAACGAACTGGTCAAAGATTTCTAATCTATTGATCAAGTTACGGGAAAAACTAATAAATAAAAAAGAAAAGTATTGTCTTGGTATATTTGTACCTACAGTACTTAATTCACCTGTGAACATTGATATTGACAAAGATCAAGAGTTCAAAAGTAATGAAAAGATACAACTTGAAGGTGAAGAATCCGATAATAGCGAGGGAGAAATAGAAGAGAAAGATCTCAACGATCTAATAATCCCTGCGCTATTAACATTTGAAACAGAAAACGAAGGAATAATGACGTCCACAGCCGAAAAAGATCGACAATTTGTGAGACAAGTCTCAACTTCGATACCCGAATTTAATGGCAACAAGCTATCACTCCAACGTTTCTTGACAGCCTTAAGAATCACAGATAGAACTAAAGGAGATCAAGAAGATCTAGCCGTGGAAGTTATCAAATCAAAGATAACAGGCACAATCCTTTATAACGTTCAAAATGAGCAAACGATTCAAGGAATAATCCAGAAGCTAACTGATAACATCAAAGGAGAATCCTCCGAACTTATCGAAGCTAAATTACTGAACACCAAACTAAAAGGCAAAGCAGCATCGCAAGATACAACTGAAATTGACAACCTGCGCAAGCAGTAGCGTATATTGACGAAGGTGTAGACCCAGTAAGTGCGGATAAATTCTCAACCAAAGAGTCCTTATTAGCCATGATTCACAATTGTGAACATGAAAAAGTCCGCTTCATACTAGAAACAAACAAATTCAGTAATTTTAATGATGCAATGAGGCAATATATTCATCACAGCACAAAGATTACTGGAAGCGCTGGCACTGTTTACTATTTCAGGGGCAACAATAGTCGCGGTAACCAAAGAGGTTACTATAACCGAGGCTATCCTAACCAAAACAGAGGTAATTACCAAAACAGAGGTAGTTACCAAAACAGGGGTTGTAGTATGTTATATGCCAAACAAGCATATGCCCACCGTATTGTAGTGTATACAATATGTAAAGTGGTCATATGCCCAAATTGAATAATAGAGTATCAAGCGCATAAACATAGAGACACTTTGTCGCTTTGTTTACATAACATAACCGCCGTCAAGTGCCGCAATATGATCAGCCACTTATATGTGGACTGGCCCGCAGCGTGAGAACTGCAGCGTAAGCACTATGACGTTCTGACCATTCGGTACCAAGCGCATGTATATGCCTTCTGCACATATATACATATTTAACAACATATACAAATACATATGGCATGCTATATACTCCCGTTCTGCCGCTGCCTTGAGCGACAGAACTCAAACTTACATATATACTAAAAACTCTTAGGCTAAGCAACAGAACATTTTATAAAATAAATTCACTTCGGTTTATACCGTCAAGGAACAATCAACGCTTTATTATTTGATTGTAGACTTCATCTTTACATGGCGACCGTGACATTGGTCACAAAGGAATAGTGACCAGGACCATAATTAACCTGGAAGGAAAAAGGAGTAGGAGAAAAAGAAAGCAAGATGATACTCTAAAAAAAAAAAAAAAACCAAAAAGGAAAAACAGTTTTTCAATCATTTACGCAAAGTTACACACGATTGGAAAGAAGAAAATGAATGCTGATAAAAATCATTAAAAAATAAAGAAGGAACTGCTCCAGCATACCTCCTCCAATTAAACGGCAAAACACAACAATAATGTTTAAAAACGTTACTACACAAAGAGGACAACAATTTGAAATTTAAAAACCAAAAATCAACATGAAATTTATTACTACCATTTCTACTGTTTGCTAGCTGGCCCACCTCTGTCAATACCAATGAGAAGGACAGAATGTTGGATTACGCATAAGCTACTCCTACCTCCTACCTATTACATATAAATTGGTGCGAAGACCGGCACCAGTACCGCCTGAGCCCATAGGCCCCGGACATCTGCAGCAGTAAAATAGAGAAGTTCAAGAAAACAAAACTAAAACAACAAGCCTGTGCTACCAGCACCGGCCCCGCCAACGTGGAACCGACAACGCTACATAGAGCGTAAAAATATTGATGCAATTAAAACCTCATACCTTCCGCCAAAGAGCGGAAAAACGCAAGCAGGCCGCGAATACGCATAGGCCTACTTGCCATTAATTTTAAAATATTTTTAAAAAAAACTCAACCAGAGGCGAATACGCCGGTTGAAAAAATACTAACAAAAAAAATAGGCTTTCTACTAACAAATGTGGTTGGAGAATTTTTTTTTTTCTTTACTTTAACAATCTAAATAAAATGCAATGTATACCTGAATTGTGAGCCAACCACATTTTTCTAATACACTAATTTTTCCACGTCTCTGGCGCTTAGTTTTCAACTAAGCTGCTTTTAAAAAATTGATATTTTTATATATATCCTTATCACGAGTTAGGTAATTTATCAAGATTTTAAAAAAAAAATTAATTAAATATGATGAAAATTTTTTTTTATTCTTTTTCCCATTATTGCACTAATTTCAAAACAAAAATCTTTCTTCAAATTTTCTCAAATTCAACATAAAATAAAGCGGACAAATTCCCTTTATTTTGTGCAACATATAAAATTCTCGAAATTTTTTAAAAAAAAAAATTTGAATGTTTGAAAATAGTATCAGCAAATTTGATGAAATACTTTATGAACCCACAATGGGGTTAATAGATTCAAAAACAGTGGACTCCACTGCAAATGTAATAAATAAAATAGAATCATCAAATGTTGATATGAAACTTACAAATATACTTTTATTAATAATTGTAATTATAATGGTCGCATATATACTATTCAGAGCATATAAATTACACAATAAATGTGTAACAAAAAGAGCCTTAAGCCATGCTAATGACCTTAATAAGGTCTAAGTATAATATGCAACAATCATTATAAAAGTATATTTCAAAAATTTTTCTCTAATTTACCTAATTTTGAATAAATAAATACTAAACGATTTGCAAATATATATATATATCAATTGATATAAGAAAAAGTTTATACCTCTCAAAAATCCAAATGAATAGACTCAATAAAATTTAAACAGGTATGAACAAAGTAGAGACTAAAAACCTCCAAAAGTATATTCCTTTTCTTGACTACCTGATAAACTCGGGACCAGTGAACAAGAAATACAAGGAAATACAATTTTGGATAGCCAACAACTACAAGTTTAGAGAAGATATTGTAGACCTTATGGAAAAATCCATAAGAATAGCTTACGGAAAAATTTTGTTTAGAAAACCTAGGAGTAGGGATGTGCCTCAATGGGTACATGATATTTTTAAACCAGATATAGAAACTTTCGATATAGAAGACTCAGATGAGGAAGTAGTAGAAAAAAAAAAAGAATAAAAATAAATAAATAAAGTCCAAATGAAACGCCTATTAAATAAAATACTGCGAAATGATTCGCTATTCGTAACTAGGGTTTATTTCCTTCTTGCTACCGAACCAATAGATATGTACCAGTTGGAAAACTTGTACATGTCAACATACAATTGTGGAGCCTCACCTCTAAAAGGGTGCACAAATAAAGAAAAATACCTTGTTTTAGGTTTAATACCTAACGTAGAAGTAAAGACTATCACAAAATACGATAGCCTAGGCCCCTTAACGATAACTCTTGTCAATAAGTATTAATTTACTTACTTCAAACAAGAACAATTGAACATGCTTAATGGAATGGAACGAGATAGTGTCCATTATTAAATATGAACGAGTTGAGTTTGATAAATCATTTAAGTGCTTAAATAAAAGTGCACCGATTTCAAACCCAACAAAAGAAAAGCACATTAGATGCTTAATAAACACTTATAATAACATTCGTGAATTAATCTCTATAAATTCAAATAGATTAACACAATTGCATCTAACGCAAGGTCACGATGTATTAAAAAGACTAAGGGAAAACCTTAGACACATTTCGGAGAGACATAGTTTAAATCTATTTATCCCGAATATAATAAATACACCTGCCAAATTTGATGAGTCAGTATTAATGGATACTGACCACATCGAGCTAGAATCGAATCGAGAGGAAAAACACATAGAGTCAGACCCATTGTCTAAACAAGACAACGATTCAGATTTAAACTCCATTGCAAACGTCATCCAAAAAACAGACACAATGGCAGAAAGAATTGCTCGAAGAGCATACCTGAAAGACATTTCAAGCTCCATTCCAGAATTTAATGGACAAAGAGAGCATCTTCAAAGGTTTATAAGAGCTTTGAAGTTTATTAAAATTGACATGGGAGAATATGAAGACGTAGCTGTTGAGGTAATTAAATATAAAATTATTGGCCCAACACTGCGCAAAGTCGAGGACTTAACAACCATTGATGCAATAATAAAGAAATTGCAAGAGGTTGTAGTCGGTGAATCAGCCGACACAATAAAGGCCAAATTGACAAGGTTGACCCAGAAGGGAAAAACACCTGAACAATTTACACAAGAACTCGACAATTTACAGCAGCTTTTGGAAGCTACTTATATTGACGAAGGCTTGGCCGCAGAATACGCAGAAAGGTTTAGCACAGAAGTAGCTATACAGACAATGTTAAACAACTGCGACAAAGAAACAAGAACAATAATAAAGTCCGGACATTTCACAAAAATGAATAAAGCTATTAAGTCGTACCTGGAAGAAAGTATTCAAACGACTAGCAATCCCAGTTCTGTCTTATATGCTCAAAGAGGCCGCGGTAGATATAACAATAACAAATACAATTATCGCGGTAGAGGCAATGGTCGTGGTTATTATAATAATTATAATAATCGCAACATTGGCCAGAATTCGCAGCAGAATCAAAACTATAGCCAATATAATCAGCAGAACAGAAATAACAATAGAGGAAACCACAGAGGCTACTACAGAAATAATAGAGGTAGCCAAGGGAATAACCAAAATAACAGTAATACCAATAACAGAAACAATAACGTCCGAGTAGCCCAAAATACATCGGAAAACTCGCAGACGCCTTTAGATACCCAGATGTAGGAAACAACAAGATACATGCTATCAGTCTTAGTCACAATACGTTTGCTACTTTCACAAATGTGGAAACAGGAAAACCGCTAGTATTTTTAATAGACACAGGTGCGGAAATATCTATCTTAAAAGAAAATTCCGACATTTTTCAAAAAATTCAGAAAAATCAAACTATCAATATACAGGGAATAAGTCAAGAAGTAACCAAATCCATAGGACTTACTTCTATTGACATACAAACTTCAAAATATTTAATCCCACACGATTTTCATATCGTTAATTCCCTTTTCGCTATTCCATGTGATGGAATACTAGGAATCGATTTCATTAAAAAATACAACTGTCAATTAGATTTCAATCCGTCCGAAGACTGGTTAATACTTAGACCAAATAATCTAAAATATCCGATATATGTACCAATATCGTACAGTTCCGGAACCAATTCAATCATTTTACCAGCAAGATCCCAAGTTATCCGAAAAGTCGAGTTAAATTCACAAGAAGACAGTGTATTGATTCCAAATCAAGAAATTCAACATGGTATTTACATAGCAAATACCATAACAAACTCTCAAAACGCAGTCATAAGAATCCTCAATACAACGAACATAAACCAATGTGTAAATATACACAATTTAAAATATGAATCACTTTCAAATTACGAAATAGTAAACAATAGCCCTGAACAAAGAGAAAAAACAGTACTAGCAACATTGTCTAAAAATTTTCCGCCACAATTTCAGAATCAACTAACGAAATTATGCAAACAGTATAGTGATGTATTCGGACTAGAAACCGAATCGGTTACAACAAATAATTTTTATAAACAAAAGTTAAGACTGATAGATGATGTACCAATATATATCAAGAATTATAGAAATCCTCACAGTCAAAAAGAAGAAATCCAGAGACAAGTCCAAAAATTAATAGACGATAAAATAGTTGAGCCCTCTGTATCTGCTTATAATAGCCCACTCCTATTAGTACCAAAAAAATCATTACCAAATCCCGAAAAAAAGAAATGGCGATTAGTAATTGACTATCGTCAAATTAATAAAAAACTGTTGAACGATAAATTTCCGCTCCCTAGAATCGATGATACTTTAGATCAACTAGGACGAGCAAAGTACTTTTCATGCCTTGACTTAATGTCAGGATTCCATCAAATTGAACTCGAAGAAGAGTCACGAGACATTACATCCTTTTCAACATGCAATGGCTCATATCGCTTCACGCGATTACCATTCGGTTTAAAAATAGCGCCAAATTCGTTCCAGAGAATGATGACTATAGCATTCACTGGACTTGAACCTTCTCAAGCATTTCTTTATATGGATGACTTAATAGTCATTGGTTGTTCCGAAAAACATATGCTCAATAATCTAACAGATGTTTTTGAGAAGTGTAGGCAACACAACCTAAAGTTACATCCTGAAAAATGTTCATTTTTCATGCACGAAGTCACCTTTTTGGGACATAAGTGCACAGATAAAGGAATCTTGCCTGATGACACAAAACATGACGTCATCCAAAATTATCCAGTCCCACAAGATGCGGACAGCGCTAGAAGATTCATTGCATTTTGCAATTATTACCGAAGATTTATTAAAAATTTCGCTGATTATTCTCGCCACATAACACGATTATGTAAAAAAGATGTAATATTTGAATGGACAGTTGATTGCCAAAACGCATTTGAATATCTAAAATCAGCATTAATGAACCCCACTCTATTACAATACCCAGATTTTAGCAAAGAATTTTGCATAATCACAGATGCAAGTAAGCACGCATGTGGAGCAGTCCTAACTCAAAACAAAAACGGACTACAACTCCCAGTGGCATACGCATCAAGGGCATTCACCAAAGGTGAAAGCAATAAAAGTACAACAGAACAAGAATTAGCAGCTATCCATTGGGCAATCACACATTTCAGACCATACATTTATGGTAGACATTTCACTGTCAAAACAGATCACAGACCATTAACTTACTTGTTCTCAATGACAAATCCAAGCTCCAAACTAACTAGAATGAGACTTGAACTAGAGGAATATAATTTTACGGTAGAGTATCTAAAGGGTAAAGATAATTTTGTGGCAGACGCCCTATCACGGATAACTATATCCGAGTTAACAGATATGAATATAAAAGTCCTGAAAGTCACTACCAGGCAGCAAAGTAGACAGAAAAACTGCGCAGTTAATAAGGAAGAATTTTTACCAAGGCAAAAATTTCAAAATGCTTCTAGGCCCAGCGTATACGAAGTCGTCAAGAACGACGAGGTACGAAAAGTAGTGACCTTGCGAATAACAGCATATAAATGTTCATTGAAACATGGAAAGAAAGTTATAGCAAGAATTGATGTTAGCGATTTGTACACCAATGGAATTCTCGACTTAGGTCAGTTCTTCCAAAGGCTTGAAATGCAAGCCGGTATACTTGAAATCAGCCAACTCAAAGTGGCACCGAGCGAAAAGATCTTTGAAATTATTTCAATAGATACTTTTAAAAATATGGGCAATATTATATTGAAAACATTAAGAGTAGCGCTACTCCAGCCGGTGACCCTAATAGAAAATGAAAAAGAAAGAGAAGCAATACTGTCTACATACCATGATGATCCAATTCAAGGAGGTCATACAGGCATTACAAGAACGCTAGCAAAAATCAAAAGACACTACTATTGGAAAAATATGGGACGCCATATCAAAGAGTACATAAGAAGATGTCATAAATGCCAGGTATCAAAAATCACGACACACACAAAAACTCCTATGATAATAACAGAAACTCCAGCAAAGGCTTTTGATAGAGTGATAGTGGACACAATAGGTCCGCTACCAAAATCAGATAATGGAAATGAGTATATTGTCACATTGATATGTGATTTAACAAAATATTTAGTAGCCATTCCAGTTGCATCCAAGAGTGCAAGTAATGTAGCTAAATCTATATTCGAAAAATTTATACTACAGTATGGTCCAATGAAAACACTCATTACGGACATGGGAACTGAGTATAAGAACCAGATTATAACAGATATATGCAAGTACATGAAAATTAAAAATATAACATCTACAGCATATCACCACCAGACTTTAGGGACAATAGAACGAAGTCATAGAACATTCAATGAATATATTCGTTCATATATATCAGCAGATAAGTCCGATTGGGATGTTTGGATACAATATTTCACTTATTGTTACAACACAACACCCTCGGCAGTGCATGAATATTGTCCATACGAACTAGTATTTGGAAGACTACCAAATCAGTTCATAGATTTTCAACAAAATAGATAGAATAGATCCTATATACAATTTAGATGACTACTCTAAAGAAATAAAATTTAGAATAGAAATAGCATATAAAAGAGCAAGAGTTATGTTAGAAAAGCATAAAGCTAAGAATAAGGAGCTTTACGATAAAAAAGTAAATAATATTGAATTAGAAGTAGGAAATAAAGTCTTGTTAAGAAACGAGACGGGCCATAAGCTAGAACCTAAGTATTTAGGCCCATACATAATAGAAGACATAAAAGATAGAGATAATATTCTAATTAAAGACTCCAAGAATAAAAAGCAATTAGTGCATAAAGATAGGTTAAAGGTTTCTACCATTTAATATATATATATATAAAAAAAAAAAAAAACAAAAAAAAAAAAAAAAAAAAAATAATTTTTTCACATATAAAAAAAAAAAATAAATTTTTCAAAAGAGAAAAGTAATTAATATTATCAACATTTAATGATACTATATATATATAAAAAAAAAATTTTTTTTTGTTATCATATACCAAATAATCAAACATTCAAATAAATAAATAATTAACATAAAAAAAAAAAAATAAAAACCATACATCCATAAATATTTACACATATTAAAAAAAAAAAAAACAAAGAGAAAAATTTTCATTTATAATAAATTTTTTATATAATAATAAGCTAACTTAAAATGAAAACAAGATAGAACAAAATTTTATTTCAGTTCGTGATAAGGATAATAAAGAACACAATTTTTATACAAGAGACGCAAAACATTCAAAAAAAAAAACACAACTAAATAACTACATATATATTTGAACACTAACATATAACATAAGAAACAAAATAATAACTACATAACATATTATTACGTTATTTCTCTAAAAGGGGAGGTGTAGTATGTTATATGCCAAACAAGCATATGCCCACCGTATTGTAGTGTATACAATATGTAAAGTGGTCATATGCCCAAATTGAATAATAGAGTATCAAGCGCATAAACATAGAGACACTTTGTCGCTTTGTTTACATAACATAACCGCCGTCAAGTGCCGCAATATGATCAGCCACTTATATGTGGACTGGCCCGCAGCGTGAGAACTGCAGCGTAAGCACTATGACGTTCTGACCATTCGGTACCAAGCGCATGTATATGCCTTCTGCACATATATACATATTTAACAACATATACAAATACATATGGCATGCTATATACTCCCGTTCTGCCGCTGCCTTGAGCGACAGAACTCAAACTTACATATATACTAAAAACTCTTAGGCTAAGCAACAGAACATTTTATAAAATAAATTCACTTCGGTTTATACCGTCAAGGAACAATCATTTTTTTTTACAGGGTAATTACCAGAACAGAGGTAATTACCACAACACCAATAATAACAATAATAGAGGAAATAGAGGAAATAACCAACATAACGGTTATAACAACAAGAACAGGAACAGCTATAATAATAATAATAATAGGAACAATGTCCGAGTTACCCAAAGCGAACAGGGAAACGGGCATGTCCCTCCAAATGCTCAAAATTAAAAAATAACGTCTATTCTATTAACCTAAGTCTTAATAATTTCGTATCATTTAAGAATGTTACGACAAATAAGAAAATAACATTCTTAATTGATACCGGTGCAGACATCTCTATAATAAAAGAAAATTCTGATGTATTTCATAACATCCAAGTAAACAAAACTATAGACATTTGAGGCATAGGAGAAGGAGTAATAAACTCCAAGGGCCTAGTTTCAATTGAATTGCAGATAGATAAATATATTATTCCATACGAATTTCATCTGCTTCATTCAGATTTCGCAATCCCATGCGATGGAATAATAGGATTAGATTTCATAAAAACTTTTAATTGCAAATTAGATTACAGTAATTCAGCAGATTGGTTTATACTAAGACCACAAAATTTAACGTACCCAATTTATGTTCCAATAACATTCAGTTCTGGAAATAACTCAACACTTCTACCAGCAAGGTCTCAAGTGGTACGTAAAATAGACCTATCTTCAGCAGAAGATAACATTTTAATTCCCAATCAGGAAATTAAACCGGGTGTTTATGTTGCAAACACAATCACGACAGCCCAAAATACTTTTGTCCGATTATTAAATACCACAAATAAATGCCAAATAGTAGGCTTTAACAATATAAAATTTGAATCACTTTCTAACTACGATATAGTTCAAAATACCAAAGATATAAGAAAAGAATCTGAAATTCATAAATTGAAGAAAAATTTCCCAATACTATTTAAAAACAAACTCGAAAAGTTATGCACCGAGTATAGTGATGTGTTCGGACTTGATACCGAACCAATCACAACAAATAATTTCTATCAACAGAAATTAAGACTTAGGGATGATGAACCGGTATATGTGAAAAATTACCGGAATCCGCATAGCCAAATAGAAGAAATCCAGCGACAAGTTGGAAAGTTAATTGAACAGGGTATTGTTGACCCATCTGCTTCGCTTATAATAGCCCACTCTTACTATTCCCAAAGAAAAAACCCTTCGGGATCTAAAGAAAAAAATTGGCGATTAGTAATTGACTATCGTCAAATAAATAAAAAATTGCTGTCAGATAAGTTTCCGCTCCCCAGAATTGATGATATTCTTGATCAATTGGGAAGAGCTAAATATTTTTCTTGCCTTCACTTAATGTCAGGTTTTCATCAAATTGAACTAGAAGAAAAATCAAGAGATATAACATCTTTTTCAACAAGCAATGGCTCATATCGTTTCACGCGATTACCTTTCGGTCTAAAAATAGCACCTAATTCATTTCAGAGAATGATGACAATAGCTTTCTCAGGGCTTGAGCCTAGCCAAGCTTTCCTTTATATGGACGATTTAATTGTTATTGGTTGTTCTGAACAACATATGATTAAAAATTTAATAGATGTTTTTGAACTTTGCAGAAAAAATAATCTAAAACTGCATCCAGAAAAATGCTCATTTTTTAAGTATGAAGTGGCATTCCTAGGTCACAAATGCACAGACAAAGGAATCTTGCCAGATGACAAAAAATTTGACGTCATCAAGAATTATCCAGTCCCACATGATGCAGATAGTGCTAGACGTTTCGTTGCATTTTGCAATTACTATAGACGTTTCATACAAAATTTCGCCGAATACTCCCGGCACATAACAAGATTATGTAAAATGAATGTTCCATTCAAATGGACAGCAGAATGCGAAAATGCATTCCAATATTAAAAAGATCGTTCTTATGGGAGCTATTAGATATAGTCGTGCGATCGGGATGATTCCGAGATATACAATGCCTGCAGCAAAAAGGAGCCATTTCAGCTCTGTAGCTGTTATGATCTCGGAGGAGAAGCTGTTGATCCAGACAGACGGACAGACGGACAGACGGACATGGTCATATTGACTCGGCTATTTATGCTGATCAAGAATATATATACTTTATATAGTCGGAGATGCTTCCTTCTGTGCATTGCAAACTTCTAACCACAATTAACGTACCTCTGCAAGGGTATAAAAAGGGTAAGCTAGAGGAGAACTTGGGAAATCGAACGTTACAATCAGCGTTTCTTTTTACAAATGTCCAAGAGTAACTTAGTAAGCAAGACCAAGGAGGTTAGGTCTTCGCAGCATCCTGAGTTTACCAGAAATGAGGGAAGAAGAATCCGTCGTAAAACTGACAGACTCCGGACATGGCCCTTAAAAATATTAGCCCCATAACCCCTGCAGCACCTGCTATGGAAACTGCAAGTACTTCTCTGAATACTTCAATCATTATGACCCTTAATACAACCGATATTCTGGATTTCGTAAAACAGCTACCCACTTTCGACGTGTCACCCGATACCCTTGATAGGTTCATAGCTCACGGCTACCAGTTCAAAAACACAGCAGCAAAGAAAACTTTTTATAACGAGATTTGTCTTCATGCTTTTCTAGTAGGGCTCCGTGAACCCTTAAAAACCATGATTGGGACCAGAAGACCGACTACCATCAAAGAGGCCTACGAGTGGTGTCTAGCCGAAAAAATCTTTTACTACCAGAGCCCGAGCATAACACAATTTCCGAATAACAATTCAAACAGAACCAGACCTTACGGCAGAAACTACAGCCAAACTAATAACACTTTTGTCTCTAACAGGACCAACAACTCTCCTAACCAAACACATTCGAACCCATTTAGGCAACAATCTAACCAAAACCGCAATTATCCCGAACAGAACCGGCAAAACGGATGGAGTCAAATACGTCGATGCTGCTCCGACCATAGACGACAACATTGATATAAAATTGCCACTCGTCCGCAATCTTACAACGACCCCTTCGAAGGAAGACTTGAACCTATAGGACTTGTACATAAACAACCTAGAGAATGATTTGGCAGTGTCCCATTTCAAAGATCAAGCCACTGCACATCTGGCAGTTGTCTATATACTAATGTTGATAGCCACATCTCTTGCATGGATCGCCAATCGGAGGACCATTATATTGTCAACCGCCACCAGGAACACCATTGTCACTCCTGTCCATCCACCGATGCCTTTGCCTTCATTGTGGCCATCGTTCCATGCTAGGGGAGGAGTTACCGTTAACGATTCCGCCACATCTTCATCAGGGTTGTTTTTGTTTTCTAGATGAGCGGTCACGGTGTCGCTCGGTCGAACGTCGTGTTTTTGAAAATCAAAAAATTTCGAATAAATTTTTATTTATAAATAATTTTGGCCAAATTTTATGAAATTCGGCTGCATTGCTGTGCGTTAAAAAAAACGGGACAAATGATATTGACTGCAACATTGCAGTCACTTTGTCCACCACAGCAAATCCAACAGATGTTGGATTTGCAGAATTGTGTACACGACGCCCACATACGCGGCGACAGCAGTAGCGATACATACATTATATACATAGATATTAAATAGAAGAGGCTCTGCGAGGGCTTCATAGAATTTAGAAGGGGGCTCCGTGACCCCCTTAAAACCATGATTAGGACCAGAAGACCGACTACCATCGAAGAAACCTCCGAATGGTGTCAAGCCAAAAAAGCTTTTACCACCAGAGCTAGAACAGATCACCATTTCCAAATAACAATTCAAACAGAACCAGACCTTACGACAGAAACTACAGCCAAAGTAATAACGTTTTCGTCTCTTACAGAACCAACAACTCTCCTAACCAATCACATTTTCATCAGGTAGCCTCGACAAACCAGTCGGGTACATAAACAAAGAACACGGGCGCACACTCCCATATATTCTCATAAACCCATTCAACGCAAAATCCCCATTTAAATTCATAATAGATACCGGTTCCACATATTCATTCACAGACCCCAAGTATCCACAGGAAGATATAACGAGGAATCATATGACCAAATTCGTAGTATCGTACTACACCCGACTCCTTCGTACGAGGGAGAATAGTTTTCGGTACTGATACCAACCACTCATTTAAACAAGGAGGAGATGGAGGGTCTACTCAAGACCTGTAAAGAATTTCGACGACGAGGATTCAGCAGTAACCTTCACCAATGAGGTCAAACACTGTATCACGTTAAGACGTATAGATATACTTATATACACAAAGAAGAGGTTCGTAAACAGATTTTAAAAATGTTAGAACAAAATATTATAAGGAATAGCCTTTACCCTTGGGGTGCACCTGTATGGGTAGTCCCAAAGAAATCCGATTCACCCGACAAGAAACAGTGGAGATTAGTGATCGATTTCAAAAAACTAAACGACAAAACAATCGCTGCTAAATACCCTATTCCGAACATCAACGATATCTTTAATAATAAAGGCAGAGCAAAATACTTTTCGACCTTGGATCTAGCAAGCGGGTTTCACCAAATTGAAATGGATCGCGTTGATATGCTAAAACGGCCACCTTCCAAAGGGTAATGGACAACGTATTGGGAGAACTCATAGGGAATATTTGTCTCGTCTACCAAGACGTTATAAATTTTTCCTTGTCACTTCAAAAACACTTGGCAGATCTAAAAGCCGTTTTCAAAAAACTGAGAAAAGTAAACTAAAAGCAATAAAAAACTTTCCATGTCCTGAAACAACCAAGCAGATCAAGTCATTTCTACGTCTACTTGGGTACTATAGAAAGTTTATCAGGGATTTCGTTAAAATCATGAAACCCCTAACAAGACAGCTAAAAGGTGGCAAATCAGTCGTAATAGACGCAGAATCCCGAGAAGCATTTGACTTGTGCAAAATGTTACTAGTTAACGACCCCATATTACAATATCCTGATTACAGCAAGCCTTTTATTCTCACCACAAACGCGAGTAACTTCGCTATAGGGACTGTGTTATCTCAGGGAGCAGATAGTTCCGATAAGCCTGTCTATTGAGCTAGCAGAACTTTAACAGATACGGAATCCCAGTATTCCATTATCGAAAAAGAAATGATAGCTATAGTTTGGGCAGTAAAATACTTCCGACCCTACCTATACGGTAATGAATTTAAGATTGTTACAGACCATAAACCCCTTTGGCTATAAAATTCCAACGGGCAGAACCCAAAGCTCCTCCGATGGGAACTAACGCTTGCTGAGTATGTCCACGGAATAGTTTCAAGAAGAGTTCGCAAAACGTTATAGCAGAGGCACTGAGCAGAATAGAGCCGAGTATGTGCGTAAATGACACCAGCTCCACACCGCACCCTAGTATCCCTGTGGCTAAAAGCCCATTAAATAATTTTGTCATTCAGGTGATAACCGTTCAGGCCCCGTTCACTCACAAAGTTTGCAGCTGTATAGCCGAACCTATTTTCATTGTGGGAAAAACCTCGAATATCTTAAAATCCTTGCTAAATCCCAATAAAATGTTGGCAATCTACACTAATGACGAAATATTCAACGTCATAGAAGAGTCATATTTTAAATACTTCGCGGACACAAACCTGTATAAAATTTATAGGTGTCTACTTTTCCTTTCTAAACCTAAAGGCATAAGTGTATCTGCAAATTTAATAAAAAGTTTTCACACAAATAACAATCATAGAGGAAGCGACGAAACTTACGAACACCTTAAGCGGGATATATATATACCCCAGCTAAAGAATAAAATGGCTCAAATGATTCGCGATTGTGAAGTATGTTTGATACTTAAGTACGATAGGAAACCACAAAAACCACCTTTCGTTATACCGAACGGACCGTTAAACATTATTCACACTGACATCCATACTATCAATAATAATTATAATTTGTCAACCATCGATAAGTTTTCGAAATTTGCACAAGTCTACCCATTGACGAATAGAAACACTATAAGCGTTACGAAAGCTTTTAAGGTGTTCATGAAACAATTCGGTGTGCCTAGGAAAATTATTCTTGATCAGGGTGCCGAGTTTTCGGGTGCCATTTTTAGGAACTTTCTAGAACAGTACAACATAGAGCTTCACGTCACAGAGTCACAACGTCCAACAATAAAACAGCAACTTAACAGTCAAAAAACTGCATTCAACACTAACGGAAATTTATAGGGTAATCCTCAGTAAAAGAAATGAGCTGAATCTGACCCAAGACCATGACGCAATTTTGGAAAAAACTATAATAACATTCACTCTAGCACTAGCGTAACACCCTTCGAATTATTTAGCGGGCGTACACACATTTTCGATAAAATAATCAAATTTAACAACGAACAAGACTACTTAATGGAATTTAACGAACTCCGATCAACAATTTATACTGCTGTCAAATTAAATATGGAGAACCGGACCCAGAAACGGACGGAGAAATTGAACGAATCTACGATAGAACCGCCTGTCATATCAACAGACAATTTAATATTTAGGAAGGAGAATAGGAGAAACAAAGTGACACCTCGCTTCAGTATACATAGGGCCATATTAGATAACGGTTTAACCCTACGTACTGCGAAAGGGCAAAAACTACACAAACAGAAGATAAGAAAAAAAACAGAAGCCAACACGTAAACACTTTATGATATCCATATTCACAATACACATTAATACACATTAACCACAATCCAAATTAAATTCTTACATGCTAACGATAAATTATGGACAGCGACCTTTATTTGATATTTTGGACAAGAACCAGCCGTTAATGAAGGTGAACCTGGGGCCAGCTAGGATAGGGGTAGCTTTTAAAACTATTAATCACGTAATCCATCTAAGTGAATATGAAATAATGGCAAACCAAATATTACAGTTAATCACTAAACTACCCGACAACAACGAATTTCCAGACTTAAAAATAGCAATACACAAGAAAATGCTCGAAGATTTAGAAAGACTAAACACTACTCCCGAAAGTCAAAAGACCTAAGAGGGGATTAATAAATGGTTTAGGTAGCATAGTAAAAATCATCTCTGACAATATGGACGCTGATGATGAAACTAAAATTAATAAAGAATTGGCAAATCTCCGAGGAAACGTAAAACTCGACGAACAGTTGCAAAAAGAAACATTCATAAGACTTAGGAATACCTCAGAGCATATAAATTCAGATCACAAGAAAATCAGTAACTTTATTAATACCTATCAAAACAAGATTTATTAAATACTAAACTCAGAAGAATACAATACACAAATTTCATAATATATCGACCGAATAAATTACAATATAGACATATTATATAATCACTTAGATAAGTTAGCAGAAAGTCTGCTGTTCACCAAATAAAGAATATTCCCAAACTATAATTTAAATACAGAAGAAATTCAAAAAATTAAACAATCACTATCGCAGCAAAAGGTCGAAGTTAAGCTAAAATTGGAAATGTACAACGTACTTTCACTAGATTCTACAACAGTTAACATCGCTAATCTTTAGGAAAAGAATTCCAGTCTTAGCACAGGAACAATATGTGGCCGAACAATAGTCGCTCTCAGTTTTTATTTATTTCTTTGATCTGTTCTATTCTCTAGTTGACTTAGAACTAACTCGACTCTGCTCGCAGGCAGATTTACAATATTCAGAGAGCTCTTCTTCTTCTCGTAACAATTTTAACTCATTTTTTAGCCAATGTCTTATATTCTGAGCACTCTAGACGCCTTGATAGGGATTACGCGATAGTTGAAAGCCATCTACATCTTTAACTAAAAAACCTATAATTTTTCAAAGTTTTGTCTATCCTATACGGTCCTTTATTCTTCGGTACTAACTTTCTCGAGACTCCTGCAGTGCGGTCAAAAATTTTTAACAAAATATAATCGCCTTCTTTATATTCTGGAATAGCTTTTTTTTTCGTTATAGTATCTTTCATTTTTAGTTTGGGCTAACCGTTGATTTAACTCTGCCTGTTTTCTAATATTTTCCAAATCTCTATCACTATGTCTAATATCGTTAACTCATCTAATTTTTCCCTTAAATCATCACAAATCTCTCCCTTTTGTGCTAATCCAAAAAGCATTTCACTTGGTACTTTTTTGATGCTACGGTGCTGTGTATTATTTAATGTGAATTCCACTTTCTCTATTACTACATCCCAATACAATCCGTTTTCAGGTTCAGTAAGCTTTGCAATCATGGGTCCTAGACTTCTATTAATTTTCTCCACTTGCCCATTGGCTTGAGGTGACCCCGTGGCTATTTTTATGTGCTTTGTATCATATCTTCAAATCTGCCAATGTGAAACAACTGCCTTGATCCGAAATTACACACTTTAGGCTACTATAGTAATAGTCTCCTAACGCTTTTATCACTTCCTTGGTATTTGTCGTTTTTGTAGTATACAACCTAACAAATTTCGTAAACGCATCAACTACAACTAAAATGTGCTTTTTTGATCTTCCTGTGTCTACAGGTCCATAATGATCAATGTGAATCGTATCAAACGGTACCTTTCGGTATGCTATGTAACAATCCATCTCCTTTGACTGTTTTCGGTGAGAAAGCTATACATTTCAAACAATTGCTTATATGTTTCAAAGTTTTTTCTTTATTTGGAAACCAATATCCTCTTCCCATTGCCTCCATCATTTTGTCCCTTCCAATATGCCCCAACTCGTCATGATATTTATACAATACATACTTTTCCACTAAAATACTATTCTTCCATCATTTGTCTTTCTGTACACTATGCCATTCCGCATTTCGAACAATTTGTGCTCACTTTCTTCTAGCAATTTCTTTATACTTTGAATTTTCCCTTCCTTTGATTGACAAATAACTAAACTCGTTTCGAAGCTGTTAGCTTCCACAATCATAATGTTTGTGCATCTGCTTAATGCATCTACATGCTGCATTTGCTTGCCTGCTCTGTGTACCAACTCATAGTCATATTCTTGTAACTCTAAAACCATTTGGCAATTCTTAGATTAAGAACTATCTCATTTAATGTCAACGTCAAAGAGTTACAATCCGTTACTATTTTAAAACGTTTTCCCTGAACATAGATTCTAAATCTGCGCAGCGCATATATTATTGCTAACGTTTCTACCTCAAAACTATGGTACTTCGCTTCCGTCGCTGTAGTTGGTTTAGAAAAATAAAAAATGGGATGTAGACGTTTATCTTCTTTTTTATTGTAAAAGAACTGCTCCAAACCCTAGTGCACTGGCGTCACAATGTATTTCAATATCATTCTAATAGTTATAAATATACAGCAAAGGTGCTTCCGAACTGAAATTTTTTATCCTTTTTTAATAAATCATATAATGTCTTGGCTTCCAATGCAAAGTTCTTAATGAATCTCCTAAAATAAGAGCACAAACCCAAAAAACTTTGAACCGTTTGAGACTTGTCCGGTACTGGAATATTTTGTACTGCTTCTAAACCCCTTTCGTCTGCCTGTATACCTTTTTCTGTAATTAGAAAACCTAAATTTTTTACACTCGATTGCATAAATTCGCATTTGTCCATTCTAAGTTCTAATTTGTTTCGCACTTATCTTTTGAATACCTCTTCTAATGTCTCCAAATGTTCTTCTATGCTGCTGCCAGCAATCATTATATCATCCATATATAGTATAATCTTGTTTTCTCTTATAATGTCCTCAAAAATACTTTTAATAAATCGTTGAAACACATGTGGTGCATTTTTCAATTCCATCGGCATTCTAAGGAATTTGTACTGACCCAATGTTTAACAAATAAGTAAGTTTAACAGAATCTTTCTCAACAAACACATGAAAATAACCATTTTTCAAATCAAGTTTTGTGAACACTCTCTTTTGCACTGAACGATCCAATAGATCGTCTATAAACGGTAATGGATAATTATCTTTTGTCATAATTTTGTTCAATCTTCTAAAATCTATACACAATCGTAAGTCTCCCATTTTTTTCTTAACCAAAACTATTGGTGATGCATAGTCTGAACTACTGGGTCGTATGATCCCTTCTTTTAAATAATCATCTAATAACTTTTGTAATTTTTCCTATTCCATATATGTCAACCTTCTCGGTGAACAACTAAATGGTTTTGCTCTTTCAAGGCTAATTTTCAATTCACATTTGACTTTCGGTTCTTTCGGTCTCTCAACATTTATATATCTTTCTTCTAAGAATTTCACAAACTTGCATCGATTTCATCTTTCGCATTGTCTACCACATTTATATCTAACATTTCTGTCTCAAAATTTTCATCTAACGCAATTCTAACATTATCACTTGAGTTCTCTGCCTTTTCCATAACTCTCTCTTGCACAGTTTCGTTTCGGCTTCCTTTCACTTCTTCCACCTTCACTTTTTCGTCATTGTTGCAAACTATTTCATCTTCTTCATTCTTTCTAATGATCTGCTTTTTTGTTTTGTTTTCATAACTTCGTATTACCTTGCTTCTGATTGCATTCTTTGAACAATCTTTATAATATCTATTTATGCTATTTGCTTTGTTTTTCTCGAACGTGATCATTTTTAAAACGTCTGGACTCATTTTTAAATCACATTTCTTTATAAAATCACTGCCCAATATCAACTCAATACTCATAGATTCATCAGGCACCACCATTACGTCAAAATAAACTTTTATCAACTTCTTCAAAACATAACATGATATTTTTCCAAATGTTTTCAATGGACTTTGATTTAACCCAAAATGGTTATCGGAATTAGGTTCTAAATGCACATCCTTAAGCATTTTTGATACTTTGATAAACGAAATGTCGCTCCCTGAATCTATAAGGGCATTCTGCCCAAACTGATCTGTTAACATAATTACTTAAAAATTGTTTAATATATCTTACATAATCGTTTCCATCTTCCTTCTTATTTTTGTTCTCGTGCTTTTTCTCGGGGCACACGGCTATGAGGTGGTCCATGGCACCACATCCATAACATGATCCACGAGCACGTACCGGTTTTCGACACTCTTTGGCCCAATGTTTCCTCGAATTGCAGTTGAAACATCTCGAATCTTTGGGTACGTTATCGCCCCGTCCAACGCTCTTCTTGATTGGCTCGCCTTCTCAAAACAATGCATATGCGCTTGTATGCGCATGCTCTCCAACGGAATACCTTCATGATGAAGTCTAATAATTCGTCATCCTCCATGTTGATGTCGTGGGCCAGTGCGACTTTATCATCAAAATACTCTAAGAATCGCTCTGTATGTCCCCAGCAGCGAGCCTCAAAACTACGATGCAAGTCTGCTTTCGATTGCTTTGTGCCAAATGCGATCACCATTTGGTCCACGATACGCTTCGAGCCTGCATGTAGCCACTGAAGCGCAGCGTCCTTTAACTTTCCAACACAAAGCAAGTGACGTTGATTTTCGCTGAGCTCATACAAATGGGAAATATTGTTCAGCTGAACAATCCAATTTTTGTATATTTGGTCCACCCTTCAACTCTGCGAACATTTCGTTAACCATCTGTTTATATTTTGTGCCACTACGGTGGTCACACATTCATGTTGGTCCATCTCTGCTGCACTCGTCATAACATTTTGCTGAGGGACCATCTCTAATTCCCGCGCACTCGACTTTGCCACGAGGCAACTTGTCCTGTTGCTTTTCTCGACTATCTCGACAATTGCGTTTTGTGAAATTTCTTCACGTTGTGCTTGTAGGATTGGCGGTGTTGATTGTCTCACTTGGCCTGGTACTTGGGATGACTCCACACTGCCACTAGTACCTGGAATGTCATCCAGATGCGCTACTGGCAGTGCTAGGAGACCTCGCCTTATGTTGTCCGGTACCTCCAATAGCCACCAATAGCTATTAATTAAAAACCTTTGGTCTCCATTCCCAACGCTACCAGCCAAATTTTTTAGACTTGCTGCAGAAATTTTGTTTAAGTCATCGCCATTTCATGGATTTTGAACCACTTCTGATATCGTGGCCGACAAATAGTCGCTCTCAGTCTTTATTTCTTTCTTTGATCTGTTCTATTCTCTAGTTCACTTAGATCTAACTCGACTCTGCTCGCAGATTTACAATATTCAGAGAGCTCAAAAGAGCGCCTCTTCTCATCTTCGCCTGTGAGGCAGAGCGAGATGGTTATAAGAAATAAGAGAGTGAGGACTTATAACGGTCTTTGGACAGTGCTTATGATCTTATTGGTACTCTACTTGCACATTGGGCCTACTATAACTCGTCCGTTTTGACCTTCGATTGTCCCCAATCTCTGCTTTGCCTAGTAAAGTAAATTAGTCATATATTGTAGGATAAACAACGGTTTACAATTGAATAATTCTCTTATGACTAGTAGTGTACAATATTTACAATTACGTAACAATTTTAACTCATTTTTTTACCCAATGTCTTATATTCTGAGCACTCCAGACGCCTTGATATTGATTACGCGATAGTTGAAAACCATCTACATCTTTAACTAAAAAACCTATCATTTTTCAAAGTTTTGTCTATCCTATACGGTCCCTTATTCTTCGGTACTAACTTTCTCGAGACTCCTGCAGTGCTGTAAAAAATTTTTAACAAAATATAATCGCCTTCTTTATATTCTGGAATAGCTTTCTTTTTTCGTTATAGTATCTTTCATTTTTAGTTTGGGCTAACTGTTGATTTAACTCTGCCTGTTTTCTAATATTTTCCAAATCTCTATCACTAACTATTACTTATATCGTTAACTCATCTAATTTTTCCCTTAAATCATCACAAATCTCTCCTTTTGTGCTAATCCAAAAAGCATTTCACTTGGAACTTTTTTGATGCTACGCTGCTGTGTATTATTTAACGTGAATTCCACTTTCTCTATTACTACATCCCAATACAATCCGTTTTCAGGTTCAGTAAGCTTTGCAATCATGGGTCCTAGACTTCTATTAATTTTCTCCACTTGCCCATTGGCTTGAGGTGACCCCGTGGCTATTTTTATGTGCTTTGTATCATATCTTCAAATCTGCCAATGTGAAACAACTGCCTTGATCCGAAATTACACACTTTAGGCTACTATAGTAATAGTCTCCTAACGCTTTTATCACTTCCTTGGTATTTGTCGTTTTTGTAGTATACAACCTAACAAATTTCGTAAACGCATCAACTACAACTAAAATGTGCTTTTTTGATCTTCCTGTGTCTACAGGTCCATAATGATCAATGTGAATCGTATCAAACGGTTCCTTTCGGTATGCTATGTAACAATCCATCTCCTTTGACTGTTTTCGGTGAGAAAGCTATACATTTCAAACAATTGCTTATATGTTTCAAAGTTTTTTCTTTCATATTTGGAAACCAATATCGTCTTCCCATTGCCTCCATCATTTTGTCCCTTCCAATATGCCCCAACTCGTCATGATATTTATACAATACATACTTTTCCATATCTTCCGGTACATAAAATACTATTCTTCCATCATTTGTCTTTCTGTACACTATGCCATTCCGCATTTCGAACAATTTGTGCTCACTTTCTTCTAGCAATTTCTTTATACTTTGAATTTTCCCTTCCTTTGATTGACAAATAACTAAACTCGTTTCGAAGCTGTTAGCTTCCACAATCATAATGTTTGTGCATCTGCTTAATGCATCTACATGCTGCATTTGCTTGCCTGCTCTGTGTACCAACTCATAGTCATATTCTTGTAACTCTAAAACCATTTGGCAATTCTTAGATTAAGAACTATCTCATTTAATGTCAACGTCAAAGAGTTACAATCCGTTACTATTTTAAAACGTTTTCCCTGAACATAGATTCTAAATCTGCGCAGCGCATATATTATTGCTAACGTTTCTACCTCAAAACTATGGTACTTCGCTTCCGTCGCTGTAGTTGGTTTAGAAAAATAAAAAATGGGATGTAGACGTTTATCTTCTTTTTATTGTAAAAGAACTGCTCCAAACCCTAGTGCACTGGCGTCACAATGTATTTCAATATCATTCTAATAGTTATAAATATACAGCAAAGGTGCTTCCGAACTGAAATTTTTTATCCTTTTTTAATAAATCATATAATGTCTTGGCTTCCAATGCAAAGTTCTTAATGAATCTCCTAAAATAAGAGCACAAACCCAAAAAAACTTTGAACCGTTTGAGACTTGTCCGGTACTGGAATATTTTGTACTGCTTCTAAACCCCTTTCGTCTGCCTGTATACCTTTTTCTGTAATTAGAAAACCTAAATTTTTTACACTCGATTGCATAAATTCGCATTTGTCCATTCTAAGTTCTAATTTGTTTCGCACTTATCTTTTGAATACCTCTTCTAATGTCTCCAAATGTTCTTCTATGCTGCTGCCAGCAATCATTATATCATCCATATATAGTATAATCTTGTTTTCTCTTATAATGTCCTCAAAAATACTTTTAATAAATCGTTGAAACACATGTGGTGCATTTTTCAATTCCATCGGCATTCTAAGGAATTTGTACTGACCCAATGTTTAACAAATAAGTAAGTTTAACAGAATCTTTCTCAACAAACACATGAAAATAGCCATTTTTCAAATCAAGTTTTGTGAACACTCTCTTTTGCACTGAACGATCCAATAGATCGTCTATAAACGGTAATGGATAATTATCTTTTGTCATAATTTTGTTCAATCTTCTAAAATCTATACACAATCGTAAGTCTCCCATTTTTTTTCTTAACCAAAACTATTGGTGATGCATATTCTGAACTACTGGGTCGTATGATCCCTTCTTTTAAATAATCGTCTAATAACTTTTGTAATTTTTCCTATTCCATATATGACAACCTTCTCGGTGAACAACTAAATGGTTTTGCTCTTTCAAGGCTAATTTTCAATTCACATTTGACTTTCGGTTCTTTCGGTCTCTCAACATTTATATATCTTTCTTCTAAGAATTTCACAAACTTGCATCGATTTCATCTTTCGCATTGTCTACCACATTTATATCTAACATTTCTGTCTCAAAATTTTCATCTAACGCAATTCTAACATTATCACTTGAGTTCTCTGCCTTTTCCATAACTCTCTCTTGCACAGTTTCGTTTCGGCTTCCTTTCACTTCTTCCACCTTCACTTTTTCGTCATTGTTGCAAACTATTTCATCTTCTTCATTCTTTCTAATGATCTGCTTTTTTGTTTTGTTTTCATAACTTCGTATTACCTTGCTTCTGATTGCATTCTTTGAACAATCTTTATAATATCTATTTATGCTATTTGCTTTGTTTTTCTCGAACGTGATCATTTTTAAAACGTCTGGACTCATTTTTAAATCACATTTCTTTATAAAATCACTGCCCAATATCAACTCAATACTCATAGATTCATCAGGCACCACCATTACGTCAAAATAAACTTTTATCAACTTCTTCAAAACATAACATGATATTTTTCCAAATGTTTTCAATGGACTTTGATTTAACCCAAAATGGTTATCGGAATTAGGTTCTAAATGCACATCCTTAAGCATTTTTGATACTTTGATAAACGAAATGTCGCTCCCTGAATCTATAAGGGCATTCTGCCCAAACTGATCTGTTAACATAATTACTTAAAAATTGTTTAATATATCTTACATAATCGTTTCCATCTTCCTTCTTATTTTTGTTCTCGTGCTTTTTCTCGGGGCACACGGCTATGAGGTGGTCATGGCACCACATCCATAACATGATCCACGAGCACGTACCGGTTTTCGACACTCTTTGGCCCAATGTTTCCTCGAATTGCAGTTGAAACATCTCGAATCTTTGGGTACGTTATCGCCCCGTCCAACGCTCTTCTTGATTGGCTCGCCTTCTCAAAACAATGCATATGCGCTTGTATGCGCATGCTCTCCAACGGAATACCTTCATGATGAAGTCTAATAATTCGTCATCCTCCATGTTGATGTCGTGGGCCAGTGCGACTTTATCATCAAAATACTCTAAGAATCGCTCTGTATGTCCCCAGCAGCGAGCCTCAAAACTACGATGCAAGTCTGCTTTCGATTGCTTTGTGCCAAATGCGATCACCATTTGGTCCACGATACGCTTCGAGCCTGCATGTAGCCACTGAAGCGCAGCGTCCTTTAACTTTCCAACACAAAGCAAGTGACGTTGATTTTCGCTGAGCTCATACAAATGGGAAATATTGTTCAGCTGAACAATCCAATTTTGTATATTTGGTCCACCCTTCAACTCTGCGAACATTTCGTTAACCATCTGTTTATATTTTGTGCCACTACGGTGGTCACACATTCATGTTGGTCCATCTCTGCTGCACTCGTCATAACATTTTGCTGAGGGACCATCTCTAATTCCCGCGCACTCGACTTTGCCACGAGGCAACTTGTCCTGTTGCTTTTCTCGACTATCTCGACAATTGCGTTTTGTGAAATTTCTTCACGTTGTGCTTGTAGGATTGGCGGTGTTGATTGTCTCACTTGGCCTGGTACTTGGGATGACTCCACACTGCCACTAGTACCTGGAATGTCATCCAGATGCGCTACTGGCAGTGCTAGGAGACCTCGCCTTATGTTGTCCGGTACCTCCAATAGCCACCAATAGCTATTAATTAAAAACCTTTGGTCTCCATTCCCAACGCTACCAGCCAAATTTTTTAGACTTGCTGCAGAAATTTTGTTTAAGTCATCGCCATTTCATGGATTTTGAACCACTTCTGATATCGTGGCCGACAAATAGTCGCTCTCAGTCTTTATTTCTTTCTTTGATCTGTTCTATTCTCTAGTTCACTTAGATCTAACTCGACTCTGCTCGCAGATTTACAATATTCAGAGAGCTCAAAAGAGCGCCTCTTCTCATCTTCGCCTGTGAGGCAGAGCGAGATGGTTATAACAAATAAGAGAGTGAGGACTTATAACGGTCTTTGGACAGTGCTTATGATCTTATTGGTACTCTACTTGCACATTGGGCCTACTATAACTCGTCCGTTTTGACCTTCGATTGTCCCCAATCTCTGCTTTGCCTAGTAAAGTAAATTAGTCATATATTGTAGGATAAACAACGGTTTACAATTGAATAATTCTCTTATGACTAGTAGTGTACAATATTTACAATTACGTAACAATTTTAACTCATTTTTTTACCCAATGTCTTATATTCTGAGCACTCCAGACGCCTTGATAGGGATTACGCGATAGTTGAAAACCATCTACATCTTTAACTAAAAACCTATCATTTTTTAAAATTTTGTCTATCCTATACGGTCCTTTATTCTTCGGTACTAACTTTCTCGAGACTCCTGCAGTGCTGTAAAAAATTTTTAACAAAATATAATCGCCTTCTTTATATTCTGGAATAGCTTTCTTTTTTCGTTATAGTATCTTTCATTTTTAGTTTGGGCTAACTGTTGATTTAACTCTGCCTGTTTTCTAATATTTTCCAAATCTCTATCACTAACTATTACTTATATCGTTAACTCATCTAATTTTTCCCTTAAATCATCACAAATCTCTTCCTTTTGTGCTAATCCAAAAAGCATTTCACTTGGAACTTTTTTGATGCTACGCTGCTGTGTATTATTTAACGTGAATTCCACTTTCTCTATTACTACATCCCAATACAATCCGTTTTCAGGTTCAGTAAGCTTTGCAATCATGGGTCCTAGACTTCTATTAATTTTCTCCACTTGCCCATTGGCTTGAGGTGACCCCGTGGCTATTTTTATGTGCTTTGTATCATATCTTCAAATCTGCCAATGTGAAACAACTGCCTTGATCCGAAATTACACACTTTAGGCTACTATAGTAATAGTCTCCTAACGCTTTTATCACTTCCTTGGTATTTGTCGTTTTTGTAGTATACAACCTAACAAATTTCGTAAACGCATCAACTACAACTAAAATGTGCTTTTTTGATCTTCCTGTGTCTACAGGTCCATAATGATCAATGTGAATCGTATCAAACGGTTCCTTTCGGTATGCTATGTAACAATCCATCTCCTTTGACTGTTTTCGGTGAGAAAGCTATACATTTCAAACAATTGCTTATATGTTTCAAAGTTTTTTCTTTCATATTTGGAAACCAATATCCTCTTCCCATTGCCTCCATCATTTTGTCCCTTCCAATATGCCCCAACTCGTCATGATATTTATACAATACATACTTTTCCATATCTTCCGGTACATAAAATACTATTCTTCCATCATTTGTCTTTCTGTACACTATGCCATTCCGCATTTCGAACAATTTGTGCTCACTTTCTTCTAGCAATTTCTTTATACTTTGAATTTTCCCTTCCTTTGATTGACAAATAACTAAACTCGTTTCGAAGCTGTTAGCTTCCACAATCATAATGTTTGTGCATCTGCTTAATGCATCTACATGCTGCATTTGCTTGCCTGCTCTGTGTACCAACTCATAGTCATATTCTTGTAACTCTAAAACCATTTGGCAATTCTTAGATTAAGAACTATCTCATTTAATGTCAACGTCAAAGAGTTACAATCCGTTACTATTTTAAAACGTTTTCCCTGAACATAGATTCTAAATCTGCGCAGCGCATATATTATTGCTAACGTTTCTACCTCAAAACTATGGTACTTCGCTTCCGTCGCTGTAGTTGGTTTAGAAAAATAAAAAATGGGATGTAGACGTTTATCTTCTTTTTATTGTAAAAGAACTGCTCCAAACCCTAGTGCACTGGCGTCACAATGTATTTCAATATCATTCTAATAGTTATAAATATACAGCAAAGGTGCTTCTGAACTGAAATTTTTTATCCTTTTTAATAAATCATATAATGTCTTGGCTTCCAATGCAAAGTTCTTAATGAATCTCCTAAAATAAGAGCACAAACCCAAAAAACTTTGAACCGTTTGAGACTTGTCCGGTACTGGAATATTTTGTACTGCTTCTAAACCCCTTTCGTCTGCCTGTATACCTTTTTCTGTAATTAGAAAACCTAAATTTTTTACACTCGATTGCATAAATTCGCATTTGTCCATTCTAAGTTCTAATTTGTTTCGCACTTATCTTTTGAATACCTCTTCTAATGTCTCCAAATGTTCTTCTATGCTGCTGCCAGCAATCATTATATCATCCATATATAGTATAATCTTGTTTTCTCTTATAATGTCCTCAAAAATACTTTTAATAAATCGTTGAAACACATGTGGTGCATTTTTCAATTCCATCGGCATTCTAAGGAATTTGTACTGACCCAATGTTTAACAAATAAGTAAGTTTAACAGAATCTTTCTCAACAAACACATGAAAATAGCCATTTTTCAAATCAAGTTTTGTGAACACTCTCTTTTGCACTGAACGATCCAATAGATCGTCTATAAACGGTAATGGATAATTATCTTTTGTCATAATTTTGTTCAATCTTCTAAAATCTATACACAATCGTAAGTCTCCCATTTTTTTCTTAACCAAAACTATTGGTGATGCATATTCTGAACTACTGGGTCGTATGATCCCTTCTTTTAAATAATCGTCTAATAACTTTTGTAATTTTTCCTATTCCATATATGACAACCTTCTCGGTGAACAACTAAATGGTTTTGCTCTTTCAAGGCTAATTTTCAATTCACATTTGACTTTCGGTTCTTTTCGGTCTCTCAACATTTATATATCTTTCTTCTAAGAATTTCACAAACTTGCATCGATTTCATCTTTCGTATTGTCTACCACATTTATATCTAACATTTCTGTCTCAAAATTTTCATCTAACGCAATTCTAACATTATCACTTGAGTTCTCTGCCTTTTCCATAACTCTCTCTTTGCACAGTTTCGTTTCGGCTTCCTTTCACTTCTTCCACCTTCACTTTTTCGTCATTGTTGCAAACTATTTCATCTTCTTCATTCTTTCTAATGATCTGCTTTTTTGTTTTGTTTTCATAACTTCGTATTACCTTGCTTCTGATTGCATTCTTTGAACAATCTTTATAATATCTATTTATGCTATTTGCTTTGTTTTTTCTCGAACGTGATCATTTTTAAAACGTCTGGACTCATTTTTAAATCACATTTCTTTATAAAATCACTGCCCAATATCAACTCAATACTCATAGATTCATCAGGCACCACCATTACGTCAAAATAAACTTTTATCAACTTCTTCAAAACATAACATGATATTTTTCCAAATGTTTTCAATGGACTTTGATTTAACCCAAAATGGTTATCGGAATTAGGTTCTAAATGCACATCCTTAAGCATTTTTGATACTTTGATAAACGAAATGTCGCTCCCTGAATCTATAAGGGCATTCTGCCCAAACTGATCTGTTAACATAATTACTTAAAAATTGTTTAATATATCTTACATAATCGTTTCCATCTTACTGATCCACGAGCACGTACCGGTTTTCGACACTCTTTGGCCCAATGTTTCCTCGAATTGCAGTTGAAACATCTCGAATCTTTGGGTACGTTATCGCCCCGTCCAACGCTCTTCTTGATTGGCTCGCCTTCTCAAAACAATGCATATGCGCTTGTATGCGCATGCTCTCCAACGGAATACCTTCATGATGAAGTCTAATAATTCGTCATCCTCCATGTTGATGTCGTGGGCCAGTGCGACTTTATCATCAAAATACTCTAAGAATCGCTCTGTATGTCCCCAGCAGCGAGCCTCAAAACTACGATGCAAGTCTGCTTTCGATTGCTTTGTGCCAAATGCGATCACCATTTGGTCCACGATACGCTTCGAGCCTGCATGTAGCCACTGAAGCGCAGCGTCCTTTAACTTTCCAACACAAAGCAAGTGACGTTGATTTTCGCTGAGCTCATACAAATGGGAAATATTGTTCAGCTGAACAATCCAATTTTGTATATTTGGTCCACCCTTCAACTCTGCGAACATTTCGTTAACCATCTGTTTATATTTTGTGCCACTACGGTGGTCACACATTCATGTTGGTCCATCTCTGCTGCACTCGTCATAACATTTTGCTGGGGACCATCTCTCTAATTCCCGCACTCGACTTTGCCACGAGGCAACTTGTCCTGTTGCTTTTCTCGACTATCTCGACAATTGCGTTTTGTGAAATTTCTTCACGTTGTGCTTGTAGGATTGGCGGTGTTGATTGTCTCACTTGGCCTGGTACTTGGGATGACTCCACACTGCCACTAGTACCTGGAATGTCATCCAGATGCGCTACTGGCAGTGCTTGGAGACCCTCTCGCCTTATGTTGTCCGGTACCTCCCAATAGCCACCAATAGCTATTAATTAAAAACCTTTGGTCTCCATTCCCAACGCTACCAGCCAAATTTTTAGACTTGCTGCAGAAATTTTGTTTAAGTCATCGCCATTTCATGGATTTTGAACCACTTCTGATATCGTGGCCGACAAATAGTCGCTCTCAGTCTTTATTTCTTTCTTTGATCTGTTCTATTCTCTGGTTCAGTTCAGATCTAACTCGACTCTGCTCGCAGATTTACAATATTCAGAGAGCTCAAAAGAGCGCCTCTTCTCATCTTCGCCTGTGAGGCAGAGCGAGATGGTTATAAGAAATAAGAGAGTGAGGACTTATAACGGTCTTTGGACAGTGCTTATGATCTTATTGGTACTCTACTTGCACATTGGGCCTACTATAACTCGTCCGTTTTGACCTTCGATTGTCCCCAATCTCTGCTTTGCCTAGTAAAGTAAATTAGTCATATATTGTAGGATAAACAACGGTTTACAATTGAATAATTCTCTTATGACTAGTAGTGTACAATATTTACAATTACGTAACAATTTTAACTCATTTTTTTTACCCAATGTCTTATATTCTGAGCACTCCAGACGCCTTGATATTGATTCAGCGATAGTTGAAAACCATCTACATCTTTAACTAAAAAACCTATCATTTTTCAAAGTTTTGTCTATCCTATACGGTCCTTTATTCTTCGGTACTAACTTTCTCGAGACTCCTGCAGTGCTGTAAAAAATTTTTAACAAAATATAAGCGCCTTCTTTATATTCTGGAATAGCTTTCTTTTTTTCGTTATAGTATCTTTCATTTTTAGTTTGGGCTAACTGTTGATTTAACTCTGCCTGTTTTCTAATATTTTCCAAATCTCTATCACTAACTATTACTTATATCGTTAACTCATCTAATTTTTCCCTTAAAATCATCACAAATCTCTCCTTTTGTGCTAATCCAAAAGCATTTCACTTGGAACTTTTTGATGCTACGCTGCTGTGTATTATTTAACGTGAATTCCACTTTCTCTATTACTACATCCCAATACAATCCGTTTTCAGGTTCAGTAAGCTTTGCAATCATGGGTCCTAGACTTCTATTAATTTTCTCCACTTGCCCATTGGCTTGAGGTGACCCGTGGCTATTTTTATGTGCTTTGTATCATATCTTCAAATCTGCCAATGTGAAACAATCTGCCTTGATCCGAAATTACACACTTTAGGCTACTATAGTAATAGTCTCCTAACGCTTTTATCACTTCCTTGGTATTTGTCGTTTTTGTAGTATACAACCTAACAAATTTCGTAAACGCATCAACTACAACTAAAATGTGCTTTTTTGATCTTCCTGTGTCTACAGGTCCATAATGATCAATGTGAATCGGTTCCTTTCGGTATGCTATGTAACAATCCATCTCCTTTGACTGTTTTCGGTGAGAAAGCTATACATTTCAAACAATTGCTTATATGTTTCAAAGTTTTTTCTTTCATATTTGGAAACCAATATCCTCTTCCCATTGCCTCCATCATTTTGTCCCTTCCAATATGCCCCAACTCGTCATGATATTTATACAATACATACTTTTCCATATCTTCCGGTACATAAAATACTATTCTTCCATCATTTGTCTTTCTGTACACTATGCCATTCCGCATTTCAGACAATTTGTGCTCACTTTCTTCTAGCAATTTCTTTATACTTTGAATTTTCCCTTCCTTTGATTGACAAATAACTAAACTCGTTTCGAAGCTGTTAGCTTCCACAATCATAATGTTTGTGCATCTGCTTAATGCATCTACATGCTGCATTTGCTTACTGCACTCGTAGGTACCAACTCATAGTCATATTCTTGTAACTCTAAAACCATTTGGCAATTCTTAGATTAAGAACTATCTCATTTAATGTCAACGTCAAAGTTACAATCCGTTACTATTTTAAAACGTTTTTCCCTGATTACTGATTTAAATCTGCGCAGCGCATATATTATTGCTAACGTTTCTACCTCAAAACTATGGTACTTCCTTCCGTCGCTGTAGTTGGTTTAGAAAAATAAAAAATGGGATGTAGACGTTTATCTTCTTTTTATTGTAAAGAGGAGACTTGCTCCAAACCCTAGTGCAC
>JAECWJ010000314.1:0-43696 GCA_018150375.1 Drosophila sturtevanti
CAACTAAAATAACTAAATATATATATTAATACTAACATATTAGTAAAAAAAAAAATATAATAACTACATAATAATATTACGTTATTTCTCTAAAAAGGGAGGTGTAGTATGTTATATGCCAAACAAGCATATGCCCACCGTATTGTACTGTATACAATATGTAAAGTGATTAATGTTAGAGTATCAAGCGCATAAGCATAGAGACACTTTGCCGCTTTGTTTACATAATATAACCGCCGTCAAGTGCCGCAATATGATCAGCCACTTATATGTGGACTGGCCCGCAGCGTGAGAACTGCAGCGTAAGCACTTTGACGTTTTGACCATTCGTATGTATATGCCTTCTGCATATACATATTTAACAATATATATATTTGCATGTGGCATGCTATATACTCCCGTTCTTTCGCTGCTTTGAGCGACAGAACTCAAAATTACTTATATACTTTTAGGCTAAGTTAAATTTTGAAATAAAGACGGAAAGAGATTGATTTCGAACTCCAAAGAAGATAGAAGTGTCTTCCTTCCACACTTTACTTTCTACACAACAATTTTGTGAAATGCTTCTTTTCGCTCTAATGGTGATGGAATTACATTATCGAATATGGTCGATTTATTTTTACATTTACAGATGAAACGGAACACATGGACTCTGAATGGTATTTACATTTAACAAGGTTGACTTCAATTCATTCCATGCTGTTTCCAAATTCATTGGAAGCGATTCGTCCCAGTCAAGACCCTTCAGCCACAGCTCCTGCATTAGGATCTTTTCTTTAATAATTAAAGGACTTAAAAGACCAAGTGGATCAAACAAACGAGATATCACCGAGACAATGCTCCGTTTTGTCACTCGGAGACCCATAAATGAGTCGTCGATTTGGAATTGGTAACCAGAAAACACCAAGTATTTTGGTCGACGAAGATTCTGAGATTGTTATCGGCGTCGTTGTGCTAAGGGAAGCGGAGACTTCAGGACTGTTCGAGTACCATTTGGTCAACTCAAACCCTGCTTTAAGCCATGCCTGAGACACTTCAGACTCAATTGTCAAAAGATCCTCAACGCAACCAACACCAATCAACATGTCATCGACGTAGAAGTCATGCCTGATAACTTTAGCAGCTTTTGGTAATGACGATTCAATCATCTCACCCAGCTTTGTTAAACACCGTATTGCCAGAAATGGAGCTGGCGCAGTGCCATATGTTACAGTGTTTAACCTGAACACTCTCAAAGAATCATCTGGGTTTTTCTCCACACTACGAGCTGGAAGTCTCGATCTGCTTCATGTATCAGTACTTGCCGATACATTTTCTTGACGTCCGCTGTCAAGGCATACTTATGAAGCCTGAAGCGAAGCAGAGACGAGTATAGCTCCTCTTTAATGGTGGGACCGACCATCAAAATGTCATTCAACGCAACTTGAGACGAAGTTTTGCATGATGCATCGAATACAACACGCAGTTTCGTCGATGTACTTTGCGGTCGTAAAACGACCTGGTGCGGAATAAAGTAATGTGGACGATCTGGAATTTTATTGTCGGTTTCTGACATATGTCCAAATGAAAGATATTCTTCCATGAACTCCAGATACATTTGTTTCAATTGCACATCTTTAGACAATCTTCTTTCTAGCGACAAGAACCACCGTTTAGCAAGATCAAATGACCTCCCAAGCGCATTGGGATTCGATTTAAGCGGCAGCTTCACCTGAAAATGATCAGATGGTAAAATGTGAAAGTTTTCGGCGAAATGTTTTTCGCACTGCTGATGAGCAGGAGATGAAATTTTTATGGGGGGAAGTCAGATCTTCGACAGTCCAAAATTTCTGCAAGGTCTTGTCAATTGAGCTTAAGACTTCGTTTTGGTAACTCAAATTGACTGTCCTCTTCTGACGTGCTCCAATACCAGAAGGGTACCGCCCGGATACAACCCATCCGAATATTGTTTTCTGAAGGGTTGGAAGTCCTTGACCTTGCCTTATATGGCCAATTGATAAAAGGTCGTAGAATGCATCTGCTCCGATGAGCATATCGATTTTTTGTGGCTTATAAAATAGAAGGTCGGCTAATTGCAGATTGTTCGGAATCTTCCAACCACTGATGTTAACGGTTTCGGGTGGCGGGTAGGATGAAAAAGACGTTAAGATACCGAACTCTAAGGGCACCTCCCTGCGATTGACTCGCGGCTTTACCACCGTGTGTATCAATGTTGTGACTTGAACATTGGATTCAGAAATACCAAGCAAGTCGATTGGACACTCCTCTCTAGGTAACTGCAAACGTTGAGCCATTTCTTTTGTTACCAAATTGGTCATAGAACAATTGTCGAGCAAAGCTCGGGCTAGCACCAAATCGCCAGCTTTCGTTCTCACACCAACGATTGCAGTTGCAAGAATCATACTCTTTGGAGGTAGATCTTGTGGAGGTGGTGGTAACGCTCGACCACTGCTGACTGTGTATATGTGAAGCAACGTGTGGTGCGACTTGTTGCATACACGACACTTTTTCGCTGTGCATTTAGCGACAGCAAAGTTTTTTTTTTTTTTTTCCCGCGAATCCCAACGGGTGCACTAAGTGCCCACACCTCCCGCCCAACCGACCGAGGGGCGCATACCGCATAACGTACAGTTCGAGACACGGGAACAAGATCACAAAACACAGACAAATAAACGAATTCTACATCTAGTTACGAACTAAATAAGATAAGATAGAAGTTTTTAGTAAAGGAAAAAAGAGCTCAGAACTGATTACATTGTAAAGGCGATTGTAATCAGAACAAATTACTCGAAAATGTTCATGCATTGCATAGTTAGTAGAACAGCGTGGAAGTAATAGAGGTATGAAATTTCTCGTAGGTCGACAAGGAACAGATAAAGCTACGCGGTTCAATAATTCAGGCGAGTCTATAACACCATTAAGGAGCTTGTGCATGAAGATCACGCCAAAGGATTATTTTACGGTTAGTTAGAGAAGGTAGGTTAAGTAAAAGAAGTCTTAGTAGACTTCTAAGTAGAGTACAATGGTAAATTGATATTGCGATCCCAGTTCAGACCACGAAGAGCAAAGAGTAGGAACTGCTTTTCGACAGAATCAATTCTTGCTTGGTGTCATATTGAGGTGACCATTGCAAAATCCATACTCAAGGATAGGACGGACCATGGATATGGAAATATGAGACTTAAAAGATAACTTTCGGCCCATAAGGACACCCAAGTCATTTATCTCATCGAGGCGTTTTAAAGGACTATTATTAAGAAAATATGTTACAATCTGTGGAGTATTTCTGAAAAAAGTTAATACACTACATTTAGAAGTGTTGAGGTTAAGCAAGTTAAGTCCACACCAAGACTCGAAGTTGTGAAGGTCAGATTGCAACCGAAATGGAGAGGCCATGTCCTTAAAACTAAGACAAATCTTAACGTCATCCGCATACATAAAGACACGAGAGTGAATTATGACTGAGGGAAAATCGTTTATGAATAATGTGAAAAGCGAAGGTCCCAGATGACTGCCCTGAGGCACTCCCGAAGTCACATGGATGGACCTAGAATATGAAGACTTGAAAAGAACCTTTTGAGTTTTTTTTGTCAAATATTCTCGAATAAAACCAAGTAAAGGGCTTGGAAAGCCAATATTACTTAACTTAAGAAGAAGAAGCGCATGATTAACAGAATCAAAAGCCTTACTGAAATCAGTGTAAATGACATCAGTTTGCCTTGCATTCTTAAATCCTTCGATCGTCAAAGATGTAAATTCTAATAGGTTAGTGGTTGTAGATCTATGTTTCACAAACCCATGCTGAGTTGGTGAAATAATAGAGCTACAAAAATGTTGCAATTGAGAAGTAATTATCTTTTCAAAGGCTTTAGGAATAGCGGACAATTTAGAGATACCCCTATAATTCGTTGCATCGGATTTCCTACCATTCTTATAAAGAGGAATGATATAGGATTTCTTCCAAATAGATGGAAAAGTTGAAGAGTTAACGGACAATACAAAAATCTTTAAAATTGGCTTACATAGAGCCTCAGCGCAAAATCTGAGTACACAGCCTGGTGTACTAAATATATTTTATTAGTCTTCGTTTGATTCAGTTTGGATGGGAGCGACTGTTGTTGTCGCTTCCAATGTCTTTTTTGATTGATTCTTTGGTGTTTTACATATTGAGCTTAAATAGTACTTAGCCTAAAGCTGCGCGCTCTGCAGTAGCAGCGCAGCAGAGTAGAGCGTGGTTTGCACATATTCATATAAGCGTGTTGCGCAAGTGGTCATTGCATGGGACACATGCTGACTCAGTACTTGCGGCAGGTCGAAGTACCTGCTCCTCATATTTCGGACATGACCTATATTTATACAATCAAGACTAAGTGTCTTGTGTTTACGTTTGATAGTATATATGAAGTATATACTGAACATAGTTCTGAGCACAGTGAGCTCTCGATATATGCATACCACATCTCCCTCCTTTTGAAAAATAACGTAATTATATGAAGTTATTTTTGGCTTATTTATTAATTATTATTATTATTATTATTATTTTTTTTTTTTTGATGTATGTCCATACGTATATTTTGATAAAGATAAAAATAGTAAAATTTTAATTGTGCGTATATATGTAAATATAGCAAAACAATTTTTTTTTTTTTTTTCGTTTACTTAACTTTTGAATAACTTTAGCCTATTCTTATTGACTGTCTGTGGTTTCTTTTTTCCTATGTCTACTATGATATTGTTCCTATCTTCTATTTTTATTACTTTGTAGGGTCCTAAATACTGATTCGCTAACTTATGACCTGAGTCATTCTTAAGTAGTACTAGGTTTCCTATTTCTAATTGTAAATCATTTATATTTTTATCATATTCTATTTTTCGCTTTTCTTTCTCTATTTCTATCATAGATATTGCTCTTTTATATGCTATTTGTAATTTGAATTTAAATTCTTTTGCATAATCATCTAAATTATATATAGGATCTATTTTAGTGAAACTGTTAAATTCTGTGAATTGCCTTGGTAATCTACCATAAACAAGTTCATACGGACAATAGTTATGTGCCGTTGATGGAGTAGTATTAAAACAATATGTGAAGTAATTCAACCATTCGTCCCAATCATCTTTTTCAATTGAGATGTATGAACGTATGTATTCATTGAATGTTCGATGACTTCTTTCTACTGTTCCTAATGTTTGGTGATGGTGTGCTGTTGATAATATATTACTGATTTTCATATATTTGCACAAGTCATTAATAAGTGAATTTTTATACTCAGTACCCATGTCTGTTATGAACGTCTTCATAGGACCGTACTTTAGTATAAATGATTCAAATATTGCTTTGGCTACTGTTTTTGCGCTTTTATCTTTTACTGGTATTGCTACTAGATATTTTGTGAGGTCGCATATTATAGTTATTGCATACTCATTGCCATTCTCTGTTCGAGGTAATGGTCCAATGGTATCAATTAAAACAGTGTCAAAAGCCGTGTTTGGGGTGTTGGTTATAATCATTGGGGCTTTTGTATGTGTTGTAGTCTTAGCTCTTTGGCAGTCTACACATGTTTTTACATACTTTTTAATTGTTTGTGTCATTTTGGGCCAATAGTATAGTTTCTTTATTTTTAATAGGGTACGCGTAATCCCTGTATGTCCACCTTCTATTGGATCGTTATGATATTTTAACAGGATTGCATTAATTTGACTTTCGTCATTTTTGTCTACTTGTGTCACTTTTTGTAATAGCGCTATTTTTATATTTTTTAAATTTTTATTGCCCTTATTCTTAAATTCATTTAAAGTGACAAATTCAAAGATCTGTTCACTTGGTGACATCTGTAAGTTAATGATTTTGTGTATCCCGGCTTCTGAAATAAGCCTTTGAAAAAATTGATCTAAATCGAATTTCTCATTAGAATACAAATCTTTAACCGAAATTTGTGAGATAATTTGGTTTCTTCTTTTGAGTAAACACTTGTATTTATTCATTTTTATTTTTACAAATTTCTTTACGTCGCTGTTGCTAACGACTTCGTAGACATTGGGCTCATTTATTTTTTCATGCATTTTAATTTTTTCATCTGCGCAGATGTTTTCCTGTCTTTTTGATGATCGTGTTTGTACCATCAATATATTTCTATTTATTTGTATTAAATCTTCTATGTTTATGCGAGATAATGCATCTGCAACATGATTGTCTTTCCCCTTGAGATATTCAACCGTAAATTGATATTCTTCTAAGTCTAATCTCATTCTTGTCAGCTTTGAAGTAGGATTCTTCATTGAAAATAGGTATACTAAAGGTCTATGATCTGTTTTTACTAAAAAATGCCTTCCATAGATATAAGGTCTGAAATGTTTTATTGCCCAGTGTATTGCTGCTAACTCTTGTTCTGTAGTCGATTTGTTACTTTCTCCCTGTGTGAAAGATCTCGATGCATATGCAATTGGTAGTTGCGCACCGTTGCAGTCTTGTGATAGTACCGCACCACATGCATGTTTACTTGCATCTGTGGTAATGCAAAATTCTTTGCTAAAATCAGGGTATTGCAATAATGTTGGCTTCATTAATGCCTTTTTTAGATATTGAAATGATTCTTCACATTCTTTAGTCCATTGAAATTTGACATTTTTCTTGCACAATTTTGTTAGATTACGTGCATATTGTGCGAAGTTATTAATAAATCTTCTGTAATAGTTACAAAAAGCGACGAAACGTCGTGCACTATCTGCATCTGTGGGGATTGGATAGTTTTTAATTACATCATATTTTTTATCATCCGGAAGGATACCATGATCTGTACATTTATGGCCAAGGAATGTTACCTCGTGCATAAAGAATGAACATTTCTCTGGATTTAACTTAAGGTTGTGTTTTCGACAAAGTTCAAATATACTTGTAAGATTTTTGAACATGTGCTGTTCAGAACAGCCGATAACCACTAAGTCATCCATATATAGAAAAGCTTGTGATGGTTCTAGACCCGAGAAAGCAAGTTGCATCATTCTCATAAATGAATTGGGGGCTACTTTTAGACCATAGGGTAATCGCGTGAAGCGATATGAGCCAGTGCTCGTAGAAAATGATGTTATATTTCTAGATTTATTTTCTAGTTCTATTTGATGGAATCCAGACATAAGGTCCAGACACGAAAAATATTTTGCTCTTCCTAGTTGATCTAATATTTCTTCTATTCTAGGTAATGGATATTTGTCTGCTAAAAGTTTTTTATTTATTTGCCGATAATCCACTACTAGACGCCATTTTTTTTCTTTCGAATTTGGGAGTGATTTTTTGGGAACCAAGAGGAGTGGGCTGTTATATTCAGATATAGATGGTTCAACTATGCCATCTTTTATTAATTTTTCTACTTGTCTATTTATTTCTGGCTTTTCTGTTTCTGCATTTCGATAGTTTTTTATATATACTGGGGTTTTGTCTGCTAACCTTAATTTTTGCTTGTAAAAATTATTACTTGATATTGCTTCTGATTCGAGACCAAATATGTCACTGTATCTGGTACACAATTCAGTAAGTTCTGTTTTTACATGATCTGGGAACTTTAGTTTATTTAAGACCTCATTTGTTCTATCGGTTTTGTTATTGCTAAATGATTTAATTTCGTAATTTTCTATTGGTTCAAATTTAATATTTGGGTTTTTGATATTTATGTTGTCACCTGTTGTATTTAGAATTCTAACTATTGCATTGTTACTCGTTACGATGCTGTTAGCTATTAATACTCCAGGATGAATTTCCTGATTTGGTATTAATACAGTATCTTCATTTGTCTGGAGTGTGATTTTCCTTAAAACTTCCGACCTTGCCGGTAACAATATGGAATTGTCTATTTCGTTGTTTAATAATGGAACATGTATTTGGTATTTAAGAGATTGGGGTTTTAGTATTAATTCATCATTGTGATAATCTATTATGCAATTAAATTTTCGAATGAAGTCAAGTCCCAGAATTCCGTCACATGGTACTGGAAATTCATTATGGACTATTTGAAAGTCGTGACTGATTATGAAATAATCGAATAATAGATCAATTGTGGCTAATCCAATTGATTTTATTGTTCCCTGACCAATTCCTGATATGTTTGTTTTGAAATTTTGATTTATTTCAGAACATAGTCTATTATCTTTTAGTATTGATATGTTAGCTCCAGTATCCACTAGTAAAGTTAAGGGTTTATTATTTTTTTGATTTTGTATTTTTATTATGCTGCTGAGATTTAGATTTATTTTAAAGATTTTTGTTATTAGTTGCTCAAGGGGGTTTGGGTGTTTTCCGAGGTACTTTGTGTAATTCGTACCTGGTTGTTACCTCTGTGTCCTCTATTTGAGCCGCCTCTTCTCGAGCCGCCTCTAAAGTTGGTATTATTATTATTATTGTTATACCGTTGGCCGCCTCTGTTATAGTTACGGCCCATATATCTACCTCGACCGCGGTTTCCACCGCGCTGCGAGTAGTTATTGTAATACATTATAGTATTAGTGTCTTCGGCTATATCATTAAATGTTTCAATATAGGCAGCTATTGCTTCGTCCATATCGTTGAATTGACGAGAACGCATAACTGTCTTAACATCTTTATTTAAGCAATTTTTCTTCATTGCTGATACCGCCTGTTTGGTACTAAGTGATTTTGCTTGTTCTAGGGTATAATCGTTTTCGATATATGCTCCCTCTAGCGACTTAGCTAATTTTTCAATTTCCTGGGTATATACGTTAGGTGTCTTGTTTTTTTGGGTAAGATTTAATAATCTTGCAGATAAATTGTCAACTGACTCACCTTTAACGTTGGCTTTGAGTTTGTTGATTATTTGCTCAACTGTGTTCTCATTGCTTATTATATTTCTAGCTGTTCCTTTTAGTTTTGTTTTTATTAAAGACACAGCTAATAGTTCATGTTCACCATGTATTGTTTTTATAATCTCCAATGCATCCAGAAAACTACGTAAGTTTTCTGCTTTACCGTTGAAATCCGGTATCATCCTTGATGCAGTATTTATAAACTCAATATTGGTTTGCGCCATGATTACTAGTTTTTGTTCTACTATTCTCGAAGTTGATCCTAAATCTGATTCTATTGTGTCGGGTAGTTTTATTACAGCCGGTATTGTTAAATCTTGTAAATCTTTCTCTTTTATTTCAGGGCCGATGCTGCTTTCTGAATCATATTCCTCTGAGGAATCTTTACTTTCCTGGTCTTTATCAGTTTCAACTGTTAATGGGGTATTTAGAATAGTTGGGATTGATATTTCTAACCTGTACCTCCTTTTGACTGATACTAAATTTGATCGAAATTTGAGCAATAATTTGGACACTGATGTCCACTGTTTTTGATTTAGTTTTTCCCTATTGTTATGTATTAGTATTCTCGCCTCATTAAAACATGCAACTAATGCCTTCGCGTGTTTGCTAACAGTGTCCTCAAGAATATTCCTATTTTGCGAGATACATTTATATGACTTATTGAACTTCTCCTTTATTTCTAGCAATGTGGCTTGTATTTGCTGCCACTCCATATCTTCTATACATTTTCTTAACAAGATTTTTTATACTATCTTTTGGCCTCATAATGCCTTGTTATTCTGAGTTTTAAATTTTTAATATTCTTTATTTATTTAAAAAAATTTTACTCTTTTTATTTTCATTACCTTAAAAAATTTTATGTTTACATTTTTATATTGTGTCAAGGTCGTTTGCCCTGCTTAAATATTTCCTCTTTAAGCACTTACTGTGCAATTTGTAAATTTTATAGATCAAGCTAATGGACATCAATACTACTATTATTATCAATAATATAGTGATAGTAGTTAGACCTTGCGTCTCTACTTCTACTTTATTGATAACATTAGCAGTGGAATCCACTGTCTTAGTGTCTATTAACCCCATTTTTGGGGGTATTGTTAATGAATATTTAATATATTCTTGGGGTGTGGTTAATAAATATTTAATATTTGTAAATTTTCCGGGATTTACAATTTTCTTTGTCACTCATTCGTGAATGACTATTTTCCCTTTTTTTTTTTTTTTTTTTGTTTTGTTTTATATTACTTTTTTTTTCTTCTTTAAAAAAAATTTTTTTTTTTGTATGGTAAGTTTAAATTTTAATTTAGATCAAGTTTTTATTGTATTGTTTTTACATATTTCTCCTGCCTATATTTGCGTATGGTTTTCAGGCCACACTCTAATCGGGCAACTTTTATGTCGCTCAATTTTACAATTGGTTACAAAATTTTCATTATTTTAGTATGCAACGCAGTGCATTTAATACTAAGATATGCAACGCAGTGCATTTAATATTAAGATATATTATATTTAATATAATTATAGATGAGTTGTGCGCACTTGGGAGCGCTGTCGGTTCACTTTTCCGTGGTTCGCTTGATGAGCTGGAAGGTGCCGGTGCTGGCTGCACAGGCTTCTTCTTTATGGTGGGGTGCCGGTGCTGGCTGCACAGACTTCTTTCCGTGTTGGTCAGATCATATAGTCACTCAACTATTTACTGCTGAGTGTAGACGGGAATGTACTGCGAATAGGTAACAATGGATCCATAGCTGGGAGCTGGAACGCTGCAGGGAACTGGTGACAAATTGGGATGGCAGTTGAACGGATAGCTCTTAGGGCAGGATGGAGCTGGAATCGAGACTGGAGCGGGAGCATAGCAAAGCTGGGGCAGCGGCATAGAATGGAGCAGCAGCAGCACTTTATACGTAGTCCAACATCCTGTCCTTCTCAACGGTAGCGACAGATGTGGCCAGCAAGCAAACGATAGCAATGATACCGATAAATTTCATGGTGATTGTTGGTTTTTTGATTGCTTTGCTGCTGTCTTTTGAGCTTTTTTTTTTTTAGGCTTCCTTCTCCTTAGTCGTCCTGGTCGATCCTTTCGACCACTGTCACGGTCGCCATGTACTAAATATATTTTATTAGTCTTCGTTTGATTCAGTTTGGATGGGAGCGACTGTTGTTGTCGCTTCCAATGTCTTTTTTGATTGATTCTTTGGTGTTTTACATATTGAGCTTAAATAGTACTTAGCCTAAAGCTGCGCGCTCTGCAGTAGCAGCGCAGCAGAGTAGAGCGTGGTTTGCACATATTCATATAAGCGTGTTGCGCAAGTGGTCATTGCATGGGACACATGCTGACTCAGTACTTGCGGCAGGTCGAAGTACCTGCTCCTCATATTTCGGACATGACCTATATTTATACAATCAAGACTAAGTGTCTTGTGTTTACGTTTGATAGTATATATGAAGTATATACTGAACATAGTTCTGAGCACAGTGAGCTCTCGATATATGCATACCACACTGGTATCCCATCGGGGCCGGGAGAGTACCCTGGTTTTACTAAATTAAGCACGCTAAGTAACGAACTTTCATCAATCAAAGGATTATAGATACAATTAGACTTTTTGAACAGGTAAGGATACGAAAGATTCGCTCGATATTCCGTAGAGGAATAAGTTGTTTTTAAAAAAATCAGCAATCAAATCAGAAATTGCTTGACCAGTGTCCGCTGTATTATTTTCAAAAGAAATTCGGGATGGAAGGACGGACGTCTTACGTTTAGAATTGACAAAGTTATAGAATAATTTCGGATTTTGTGAGAACTCAAATTTGCAACGCTGAAGGTAGTTCTTATAACATTGCGTGTTAAGCCTCATAAAATCCGAGCGTGCGACTAAATAACGAGCGAAATCAGAGGGACGACATGATTTCTTGTACTTTTTATAATATCTCCATTTCACGTTCTTTGTTAGATAACTCACGAGAAAACCAGGGGGGTCGATGAGACAACACTGGCATCCTGCATGGGACACAAACCCTAAGAAGCGAATCGAGAGTATTGTAAAAAATAGAAATAGCTAGATCCATGTCTGAACAATTACATAAAGGGGACCAATCTGTTGAAAGAATAAGCTCATTCAATTTAAGAAAGTTGGCTTTATGAAAATTACGTGATCTAGGCGTTCTACTAACACCAACAATTAGTGCTCGAAAAGGTAGATCAATAGTCAAATCTTAAGTGGGGTGAAATTTATCTTCCGGGAGGACTATGAGGTCAGTTCTAGAAACGGCACAGTTGGAAGAATCAATCACAAATATCAGATCCAAAGATCTTCCATTCTTATTACGGACAGAGTTTATCTGGGCCAAGGATAATTCAAAAATGCCATCAATAATCAAATGTGACGTAGAAAGAAGCAACGAAGCAGATTCATCTGAAGGTGACCATTGAATTTCAGGCAAATTAAAATCACCAAGAGCAATTAAGATATCACTATCTGATAGCAAAGAAGAAACATATTGAATTGACTCAAGGTGTAGGAACATGTTATGTAGGCGGAAAAGGACTTGAGTCTAACCTTTTACTCCAACTCGATTTTCTGAAATTCAGTAGAATCAATAATGTCAGAGGGTAGAAGGTAGAGTCAACTGCTATCAAAACTCCTCCACCTACGCGATTGATCCAATCACGCCTTAAAATTGTAAATTTTGAAGAAAGAACAGATGCATCGCTAATATCAGGTTTAAACCATAACTCTGTAAAAGCTAAAATATTACAATCAAATACTTAACTATCTAAAAAATAGTCTCTAGGAAGCTTAGATTTAAGTTCTCTTTCATTGTGATAGGCCGGACAAAGGGACGAAATTAGTTTTTCGAACGACCGACAAATGCTGATGGTCCGGCAGAATCTGAAGTGGCGGGGATAGAAAGCCCAACAGGACCTCGAGTTTTCTTTTTGGCTTTAACTAAAATGTCATTGGGCCAAAAAACCAGTTAATACAAATACATACAAGCAGTTCGACGGGACCCAACGTATTGTAGTGTATACAGTATGTAAAGTGGTCATATGCCCAAACTAAATGTTAGAGTATCAAGCACATTAACATAGAGACACTTTGTCGCGTTGTTTACATAATGTAACCGCCGCCAAGTGCCGTAATAAGATCAGCCACTTATATGTCGACTGGCCCGCAGCGTGAGATCTGCAGCGTAAGCACTATGACGTTTTGACCACTCGGTACCAAGCGTTTGCATATGCCTTCTGCATATACATACATATAGAACAATATATACAAATGCATATGGCATGCTATATACTCCCGTTCTGTCGCCGCTTTGATCGACTGAACTCCAAAATAAAGAGAGAGCGAATATCAATTCTGACTAAGAAGAAGCCAGAAGTATATTTTTCCTGGCGTAAAAAGAAATCTTAAATTTCTACCATTTTACATGGCGACCCTAACTGAGATCATAAGCTTACATAAAAAAATTAAATTAAATAATTAAAATAAATTAAACAACAAACAAAAAAACCCTTATTGATGGATGACGACAAAATCTATAAACTTATAAACTATAAACACAAACTTAATTGGACAACAATCACAACGGCATCAATGAAAATCTAAGTGAGTAGAGATTCATGAGTTAAAACATGTAACTAATGCCTTCGCGTGTTTGCTAACAGTGTCCTCAAGAATATTCCTATTTTGCGAGATACATTTATATGACTTATTGAACTTCTCTTTTATTTCTAGCAATGTGGCTTGTATTTGCTGCCACTCCATATCTTCTATACATTTTCTTAACAAGATTTTTTATACTATCTTTTGGCCTCATAATGCCTTGATATTTTGAGTTTTAAATTTTTAATATTCTTTATTTATTTAAAAAAATTTTACTCTTTTTATTTTCATTACCTTAAAAATTTTATGTTTACATTTTTATATTGTGTCAAGGTCGTTTGCCCTGCTTAAATATTTCTCTTTAAGCACTTACTGTGCAATTTGTAAATTTTATAGATCAACTTAATGGACATCAATACTACTATTATTATCAATAATATAGTGATAGTAGTTAGACCTTGCGTCTCTACTTCTACTTTATTGATAACATTAGCAGTGGAGTCCACTGTCTTAGTGTCTATTAAACCCCATTTTTTGGGGTATTGTTAATGAATATTTAATATATTCTTGGGGGTGGTTAATAAATATTTAATATTTGTAACTTTTCCGGGATTTACACTAATTTTCTTGTCACTCATTCGTGAATGACTATTTTCCCTTTTTTTTTTTTTTTTTTGTTTTGTTTTATATTACTTTTTTTTTTTTTCTCTTTAAAAAAATTTTTTTTTTTTGTATGGTAAGTTTAAATTTTAATTTAGATCAAGCTTTATTGTATTGTTTTACATATTTCTCCTGCCTATTTTTGCGTATGGTTTTCAGGCCACACTCTAATCGGGCAACTTTTATGTCGCTCAATTTTACAATTTGTTACAAAATTTTCATTATTTTAGTATGCAACGCAGTGCATTTAATACTAAGATAGCAACGCAGGCATTTAATATTAAGATATATTATATTTAATATAATTATAGATGAGTTATACGCACTTGGGAGCTCTGTCGGTTCACTTTCCGTGGTTCGCTTGATGAGCTGGAAGGTGCCGCTGCGGCCGCACAGGCTTCTTCTTTATGGTGGGGTGCTGGTGCCGGCTGCACAGGCTTTTTTTTTTTTTGGTGGGGTGCCGGTGCTGGCTGCACAGACTTCTTTCCGTGTTGGTCAGATCATTTATAGTCACTCAACTATTTACTGCTGAGTGTAGACGGGAATGTACTGCGAATAGGTAACAATGGATCCATAGCTGGGAGCTGGAACGCTGCAGGGAACTGGTGCCAAATTGGGATGGCAGTTGAACGGATAGCTCTTAGGGCAGGATGGAGCTGGAATCGAGACTGGAGCGGGAGCATAGCAAAGCTGGGGCAGCGTGGCATAGAAGGAGCAGCAGCAGCACTTTTATACGTGGTCCAACATCCTGTCCTTCTGAACGGCAGTGATAGATGTTGGCAACAACAACCGATAGCAATATCGATACCGAACCCCATGGTGACGGTTGGTTTTTTGATCGCGTTGCTGCTGTCTTTTGGCTAGGCTTCCTTCTCCTTAGTCGTCCTGGTTCGATCTTCGACCAGCTACCGTCGCCATGTACTAAATATATTTTACTAGTCTTCGTTTTATTCAGTTTGGGGGGGCCGACTGCCGTTGTCGCTTCCAATGTCTTTTTTGTTTTATTTTGGCATATTGAGCTTAAATAGTACTTTGCCTTCGGCTGCGCGCCCTGCAGTAGCAGCGCAGCAGAGTAGAGCGTGGTTTGCACACATTCATATAAGCGTGTTTCGCAAGTGCGTCACTGCATGGGACACATGCTGACTCAGTACTTGCGGCAGGATCGAAGTACCTGCTCCTCTATATTTCGGACATGACCTATATTTATACAATCCAGACTGGGCGCTTTCTGTTTACGTTTGAGAGTATATATCAAGTATATACTGAACATAGTTCTGAGTACAAAGAGCTCTCGATATTTGCATACCACACTGGTATCCCATCGGGGCCGGGAGAGTACCCTGGTTTTACTAAATTAAGCACGCTGATGTAACGAACTTTCATCAATCAAAGGATTATAGATACAATTGGACCTTTGAACAGGTAAGGATACGAAAGCACTCGCTCGATATTCCGTAGAGGAATAAGTTGTTTTAAAAAAATCAGCAATCAAATCAGAAATTGCTTGACCAGTGTCCGCTGTATTATTTTTCTTCAGGCAAATTCGGGATGGATTTGACGGGACGCTCACTGCGTTCAGAATTGACAAAGTTATAGAATAACCCTGGATTTGTGAGAACTCAAATTTGCAACGCTGAAGGTAGTCTTTATAACACTGCGTGTTAAGCCTCATAAAATCCGAGCGTGCGACTAATTAACGAGCGAAATCAGAGGGACGACATGCTCTTTGTACTTTTATGACATTCCATTTCCACGTTCTTTTTGCTAGATAACTCACGAGAAAACCCAGGGGGTCGAGATGAGACAACACTGGCATCCTGCATGGGACACAAACCCCTAAGAAGCGAACCGCGAGTATTGTAAAAAATAGAAATAGCTAGATCCATGTCCGAACAATTACATAAAGGGGACCAATCTGTTGAAAGAATAGGCTCATTCAATCTAAGAAAGTTGGCTTTATGAAAATTACGTGATCTAGGCGTTCTCCTTACATCAACAATTAGTGCTCGAAATGGTAGATCAATAGCCAAATCTTAAGTGGGGAATATTTCTTTCAGACTGGTCAGTTCTCGAAATGGCACAGTTGGAAGAATCAATCACAAATATCAGATCCAAAGATCTTCCATTCTTATTACGGACAGAGTTTTGCATCTGGGGCTAAGGATAATTCAAAAATGCCATCAATAATCAAATGTACGGAAAGAAGCAACGAAGCAGATTCATCTGAAGGTGACCATTGAATTTCAGGCAAATTAAAATCACCAAGAGCAATTAAGATATCACTATCTGATAGCAAAGAAGAAACATATTGAATTGACTCATGGTAGGAACATGTTATGTAGGCGGAAAAGGACTTGAGTCTAACCTTTACTCCAACTGATTTTCTGAAATTCAGTAGAATCAATAATGTCAGAGGTAGAAGGTAGAGTCAACTGCTATCAAAACTTCCTCCACCTACGCGATTGATCCAATCACGCCCTTTAAAATTGTAAATTTTGAAGAAAGAACAGATGCATCGCTAATATCAGGTTTAAACCATAACTCTGTAAAAGCTAAAATATTACAATCAAATACTTAACTATCTAAAAAATAGTCTCTAGGAAGCTTAGATTTAAGTTCTCTTTCATTGTGATAGGCCGGACAAAGGGACGAAATTAGTTTTCGAACGACCGACAAATGCTGATGGTCCGGCAGAATCTGCGAAGTGGCGGGGATAGAAAGCCCAACAGGACCTCGAGTTTTCTTTGGCTTTAACTGAAATGTCATTGGGCCAAAAACCAGTTAATACAAATACATACAAGCAGTTCGACCGGGACCCACCCATTGTAGTGTATACAGTATGTAAAGTGGTCATATGCCCAAACTAAATGTTAGAGTATCAAGCACATTAACATAGAGACAAATTGTCGCGTTGTTTACATAATGTAACCGCCGCCAAGTGCCGTAATAAGATCAGCCACTTATATGTCGACTGGCCCGCAGCGTGAGATCTGCAGCGCGTAAGCACTATGACGTTTTGACCACTGGCATCAGCGTTTGCATATGCCTTCTGTATATACATACATATAGAACAATATATACAAATGCATATGGCATGCTATACTCCCCGTTCTGTCGCCGCTTTGATCGACTGAACTCCAAAATAAAGAGAGAGCGAATATCAATTCTGACTAAGAAGAAGCCAGAAGTATATTTTTCCTGGCGTAAAAAGAAATCTTAAATTTCTACCATTTTACATGGCGACCCTAACTGAGATCATAAGCTTACATAAAAAAATTAAATTGAAATAATTAAATAAATTCAAACAACAAACAAAAAAAAACCCTTATTGATGGATGATGACGACAAAAACTATAAACTTATGTAAACACATAAACACAAAACTTAATTGGACAACAATCACAACGGCATCAATGAAAATCTATGAGTAGAGATTCATGAGTTAAAACATGTAACTAATGCCTTCTGCGTGTTTGCTAACAGTGTCCTCAAGAATATTCCTATTTTGCGAGATACATTTATATGACTTATTGAAACTTCTCTTTTATTTCTAGCAATGTGGCTTGTATTTGTTGCCACAATTCCATATCTTCTATACATTTTCTTAACAAGATTTTATACTATCTTTTGGCCTCATAATGCCTTGTTATTCTGAGTTTTAAATTTTTAATATTCTTTATTTATTTAAAAATTTTACTCTTTTTATTTTCATTACCTTAAAAATTTTATGTTTACATTTTTATATTGTGTCAAGGTCGTTTGCCCTGCTTAAATATTTTCTCTCTCTTAAGCACTTACTGTGCAATTTGTAAATTTTATAGATCGCTTTAATGGATCAATACTACTATTATTATCAATAATATAGTGATAGTAGTTAGACCTTGCGTCTCTACTTCTACTTTTTCTTATGTTTGTTTGTGTCTTTACTTGGGTTTTTTATTTTATTTTTTGGGTGTGGTTATATTTTATATTTGTAATTTTTGGTTTACTTTTTCTTGTGATGACTTTTTTTTTTTTTTTTTTTTTTTTTTTTTTTTATTATTTTTTTTTCCTTCTTTAAAAAAAATTTTCTTTGTATGGTAAGTTTAAATTTTAATTTAGATCAAGTTTTATTGTATTGTTTTTACATATTTCTCCTGCCTATATTTGCGTATGGTTTTCAGGCCACACTCTAATCGGGCAACTTTTATGTCGCTCAATTTTACAATTGGTTACAAAATTTTCATTATTTTAGTATGCAACGCAGTGCATTTAATACTAAGATATGCAACGCAGTGCATTTAATATTAAGATATATTATATTTAATATAATTATAGATGAGTTGTGCGCACTTGGGAGCGCTGTCGGTTCACTTTTCCGTGGTTCGCTTGATGAGCTGGAAGGTGCCGGTGCTGGCTGCACAGGCTTCTTCTTTATGGTGGGGTGCCGGTGCTGGTTGCACAGGCTTCTTTTTTTTTTTTTATGGTGGGGTGCCGGTGCTGGCTGCACAGACTTCTTTCCATGTTGGTCAGATCATATAGTCACTCAACTATTTACTGCTGAGTGTAGACGGGAATGTACTGCGAATAGGTAACAATGGATCCATAGCTGGGAGCTGGAACGCTGCAGGGAACTGGTGACAAATTGGGATGGCAGTTGAACGGATAGCTCTTAGGGCAGGATGGAGCTGGAATCGAGACTGGAGCGGGAGCCTAGCAAAGCTGGGGCAGCGGCATAGAATGGAGCAGCAGCAGCACTTTATACGTAGTCCAACATCCTGTCCTTCTCAACGGTAGCGACAGATGTGGCCAGCAAGCAAACGATAGCAATGATACCGATAAATTTCATGGTGATTGTTGGTTTTTTGATTGCTTTGCTGCTGTCTTTAACATGAGCTCCTTGTTTTTTTTTTTTTTTTTTAGCTGCTTTAAAATGGTCTTCCTTCTCCTTAGTCGTCCTGGTCGATCCTTTCGACCACTGTCACGGTCGCCATGTACTAAAATATATTTTATTAGTCTTCGTTTGATTCAGTTTGGATGGGAGCGACTGTTGTTGTCGCTTCCAATGTCTTTATTGATTGATTCTTTGGTGTTTTACATATTGAGCTTAAATAGTACTTAGCCTAAAGCTGCGCGCTCTGCAGTAGCAGCGCAGCTGAGTAGAGCGTGGTTTGCACATATTCATATAAGCGTGTTGCGCAAGTGGTCATTGCATGGGACACATGCTGACTCAGTACTTGCGGCAGGTCGAAGTACCTGCTCCTCATATTTCGGACATGACCTATATTTATACAATCAAGACTAAGTGTCTTGTGTTTACGTTTGATAGTATATATGAAGTATATACTGAACATAGTTCTGAGCACAGTGAGCTCTCGATATATGCATACCACAGTGTATTGAAATATCTAAAATATATGTTACATGCAAAATAGAAGCATTCCCAACATTTCCCAAGCTAAGTAGACTTATAAAAGTCCATCTGCCCGTCCGTCTATGCCACATTTAGTCAAAACATTTGTCTGTGACCATGCGGTTTAAGTTTGTTCTAACTTTTTCCCTAATTTTTCTGTCCCCAAAATAACGAAAAGCAAATAAGAAGCGCTACAGTAAAAGTATCGTGTTTTACTTCAAACATCCAACAATATGTCATATGAACGTTTTTCCTTAAAAATCTTAAGGCACATTAGTGAGCACGAGTGCATGCATATCTAGTTCAGACTTCTTAAGAGAATTTTATTTAAAATTGACTTTATGGTATATCTTTACTTGATACAGGGTACAGTTTAACTCTGTAGGGACGTACAGCTTGCTTGTTTTCCAATCTTAAAAAATTGTGTTTTTGCAATATGTTGCGTATATCATATTTAGAAAAAAGGTTGCTAGGCTGCATACGCTGTAGCAATTGTTTTGAATGTTAAAGTAAGAAATTTATTCCCGGTAAGCCATGTGCTAAGTGCTGAAAAGCTATGCCGGGCAGATCATATGCGACGACATTTTAGATTATGATGTAGCTTTAACACGTGGTGTAAATAGTTATGCCAGTATTCTTGAGCTCCCTCAAGTTTCTTTCGTTCTTATTGCAATTCTTTTAGTTGTATCTGCCTTTTCCTGTTCTTTTCTATTTATTGGTGTATCCTATAGTGTATCTTTAAATTCTTATTGTGTTCTATGTATGAAAATCCTGGTGTTGAATCATTGCTATATCAGGAAAGCTGACAAGTCGGCGTCCAAAAACAAAGTCGTACCTTAGCTTAAGCTCTGTAGAAAAAGTAGTCTTCTGGGGAAGACTAGGTCACCTTGTTTATCAAATGCTTTTTTAAAATGCCAAAAAATAAAAAAAAAACCTGACTGTCTCATAACTCTTAAATTAAAAGTTTTTAATTTGCTTATTGATTATGAGTCCAACAACGGCGTCTGACAAAACTGCTATCAAAAATCAAACAGAAGGGTGCAAAACTTTAAGTAGTACTCCACACTCGCTATCGTCGATCTGACTTTGGTACAGGGCGAATTTTAGTAGAAATTTGTTGTTTTTCAGATTATTGGCCGATTGCACCTCAACATAAATTCATTATTGTTGACGCTGAAAGATGAACGCCATTTAAGTGTTGTCATTAATTTGCGAAAATTCATCTGTTCGGTTAATGACTGATCCATTGACTAAATTACCTTTTCCAGTTTGCAAAATCTTTTTCAAATTTAATTTTAAGTTTTAAGGATTTGATGTCATTTTTTTTTTCAAATCAACCTATAAGTTTTGAAATTGAATGGTTATTCGCTGACCCTTTTTAGGTTTCTTGGATACGAAGGAGAGATTTCCAGCTACTGACCGTTGGCTTGTCAACACACAGCAGCGATAAACGCTTTTTAGTTGAGCATACGCGACATATGGGACATTGGTCGCTTAGGATTAAGGCTGTGAAAGAGGAGGATCGTGGTTTTTATGAATGCCAATTGTCAATTTATCCAACTCAATCTATCTTTATAGAATTAAAAATTGTTGGTAAGTACATGGGAAAACCATAACTTTGTTTTTAGTTTTCCAGGTTTGTGTCTACCTCAACCAGAGATTAAATTTACGCAAATTATGTACTACATATATTGATATATATTAAAGGACGAATACACGAATGACTCAGAAGTTCTCAGAATAATTCTATTTTGAGTTGTTGCCCTTTCTCTCTCTCAATAAAATTAAATCCGAAATCCGTACATCGTTAATAACATAGTAAAGAAGCTAAAGCTAAAGAAAGTCCGCGCTTATTAATTAAATACTGAATTGGTCTGAAGCCCCACCTTCTCAGAACCGTTTTCTTTTGTCAGGCAATCCGCCTTTGTTTCTTTTAAACGTTAATAACGTTAATACATTATTATTATTATAATTATTTTAATTTCTTTTTTTTTTTGTTGTTACTGCAATTGACTATTTAGAAACCGCGTATGATACAATTTAGTAATTTAATAACTTATGAATAAGCTGAATACAGATAAGAAACGGAAAAGAAAATTGTAAAAAGCCCCGAAGTACTGAACGTAGTGATGAAATAAAAGGAAATACGATATAAATGTCTATTTTAATCACAGCATAGTACGCGAAAGGGTTTATCAAACATCTGATTAATCGTAGAGCGACAAATGCCAAGTAGATCGAAAAGGGACCACGAAGTTTACTTTTCTTATAAAAATGGGTCTACTTTGTTACAAAAAAGCTTGTTAAAAAATACAATACTAAAGAGGTACAATACTAATACTCTAAAAGAGCCTTTGATTTTATAAGGAGGATTATGGAGTATACATAAGTATTAGATTTGCAAACTACCATATCTTCGTGAATAGCAGTGTCACTCTTTAGAGTAAGAACTGTTTGACAACAATTTGAAATATGGACCATATTTAATAAAAGTTAATGAACATGGTCGGTGACTTTCAACTAGACTAAGATTAATAGTTTAGCAATTACAAGCTTGATTACAAAATTAATTAAAATTAAATAAAAAAATTCCAAATTTTAGCCTCTTTTGCAATTTAATAAAAACGTGTAGCTCGAGTAAAATTAAAGGAATCGTGTTTTAATTTAGCACACTAAATTATATAGCCAAATTTTATTCAATTATGGGCGTTTTCGAAGAAGTTTGCATTTACGAAATATCTTTTATTGGTACAGGGTGTACTCCAAATCAGCAGGGATGTCTTCCTTGCTTCTTTGTAAAAGAATTTACTTTTTGTTCGACATGTTTTAAGCAGTCTTGAGTGTTTTAAGCAGTCTTGCGTGTTTTTCGCGTCCGTATAATGAATTCCATTAAAACAGCAGCGAAATCAACCACTCGCTACTAGTTGACGACGCGTCGCGACGCTCAGATGGCATTCTAGTCCACAGTACCGGATATAGATCCCATAAAAAATTAAATAATTAAAAAAGCGATAACTTGCGCATGGTCCAATGAACTGGAAAAGGTGTACTAAAATCAGGCAACAATGATTTCCAAAAATTGAGAAGACATTGGAGAATTACTTGACAACCATGTTGAAGCATGAGCCTTATCAACCAATCGTCGCAGGACTGGAAAAGAAAACCTAATGTTTTCTCTGCGAAGCAGCTGGTTTAGAACAGCAAGATCATAGAGCATCCAGTACCAGTTGGCCATAATTAGACATGGCAGAAAACAAACGACACTCAACGAAGACCAAAATAACTTTTTGTTTTCCTTGTGTTTGTTACTTGATGTTAGTATTTTACTGTTAATGTTGCTGTACTTTATTATACTTCCGAAGTTTGAGTAGCTGTGACACGTTTTATAATTGCAATAAATTGTTTGAAATTTATAACATTTCTGTTGTAAAAAAGAATGCAATATTTGAATAAGGCAGTAAAAACCAAAAACGTGAAACGTGTTTAAATAAGCCCGTCCTCATTTTAAAAGCTGCTTTTTAAACCACTTTTAAAAACCTAGACCTATATCTAGGTTTCAAAAAACTTGAAGTCGACGAATTGATGGGAATACCAAGGAATCGAATCATTCGGATTTTACACGAAACCCAATCCCTCATAGATATCTCGATAGTACACAAACCAAAACCTTTAAACCTTTTCAAACTTTAAAAGGAAAGTTTAGTATATTTATATACAAATGAATATTTAACAGCATATACGATCGGCTACTGAGAAATATTTACCAGGGTAGTAATTTCAATATAAAACAAAATTTTACAATGTCAAATTTGTAGTAAACAATAAGCTGAATCAATTAACTTTAAATTGTACTTTTTACCAATCTTTCTCTGTCCAGATATATATGGATCGGACATTTGTGACAATTTACAAGAATGATTCTGTATACATTTCTTTATTTCCTTATTATTCACCTCTGCAGCTTTCTCCCAGTGATTACTCCATAATTGACCTTTTGGCTGTATCTAGGGCATATTCATTGAATTATTCACACTGACTTTGTGTCCCGATGCTAAAGCTTGAAGTAATGTGGCACAACGATAGATCAGATTTTAATTTTTTTTACACCACAAGTAAAGACGAAAACATACACAGAGTACACAAAACAAACACAGTCAAATTTGACCTTAAAAAAAAGAAGATGTCTTAGACTATTGAATATTTCACAAACATCTCCAAGTTTTGTAGCTGACTTCAACAGTTTTATTAAGAAAAGTCTTAGATTAATGCAATGAATATAAAATCAAAGAGGGAATCTGGGGGAACACAAATAAAACTTTAAATAAACATAAAGATCAGGCACAAAAGGGGAACCAACATACAACATACATACAGGTTACATACAACATTTCAAAGAAGCTAACTTTGTTTGTGTACCCTTGAAGATTAATTGATTACTTTCTCCGTCATATCGGATTCAAGATGTTTTAAAAATTGGAAATATAAAATTTTTTACAAATTTTAAGCTAAAAAAAGAAACAGTAAGATAAAATTCGATTTCGGCAACGGCCGGAATTAAACCTCCGCTCCGTCATTTGTAAACTTGATCCCTACCTACTGCGCTACCAAACTTAAAATTCACGGCCTCGCTATTTCGGTATACATTGCAAGCGTCCAGCTCCTCGCTCTCTAATTTTTCGGACGAACAACAACACAATACAAACAGTTTTGTGTCTCTTTCTGTTTCGCAATCAGCTTGTAGTTTTTTCAATCAAGTTTTCGCATATATGTATGTTTGTATGTATGTTGTTTGTGTATGCATATATAAAAGAAAATAAAAACGTATTAAATTGGCTGCATATACATTCATACTGATGCTGATGGGGGTTGATTCATTGATTTTATTGATTTATGTCGGTGTTTATTATCCGATGTGATTCAAACTGGTATGATGTAAAAGTATAATTCTCATCTGTTCACCAAATTTGGTTGAGATCTCTAAAAAACAAAGTTGTTCTCACAAGCAAACATAATTTGTCTGATGGGGGTTGATTATTGATTTTATTGATGTATGTCGGTGTTAATTATCCGATCTGAATCAAACTTGCTGGTAAAGTGTAAAAGTAGAAATGTCATCTGTGTGTCAAAGAATTGTCATCTTGAGATATCTCAAAAAACAAAAAAGTTTTTCTCACAAGAACTGTTTTGAACCACTCAAATTTTGACCGAGGTACTTCTGATCTTTCCTATTTTTCTATACCTTATAGTTGTCCGATCCGACCAATCTTTAAACTTGATTTAGATACATCATCAACGAACAGAATGATATGACTTTTATTCACGTGGCTCAAAGTTTAAGTTCGATTTAGTATGAAGAAAAAGACAAACGGACAGACGGACATGGTCATATCGACTCGGCTATTAATGCTGATCAAGAATATATATACTTTTTGCGGTCGGAAACGATTATTTCTATGCGTTACAAACATCTGACCAATTTAATTATACTCCCTACAAGGGTATAATTAATTTGAAAAGGAGTGAAACACAAGTTAGTTATTTATTATTTCCAAAAACAAACAGCTGCAACTTTAAAATCCATTGATACCTTATTAAATTTCAATTCATTTAATTTCGGTGAAAGTTTTTGCTTTTGCTTGGCTTTACTCAAAAAAATATCAAAGAAGCTAACTTCGGCCGTGCCGAAGTTTGTATACCCTTGCAGATTAATTGATTACTTTCTCCGTCATATCGGATTCAAGATATTTTAAAAATTGGAAATATAAAATTTAAAAAAAATTTGAACCAAAAAAAGAAACAGTAAGAAAAAATCCGAGTTTGCCAACGGTCGGATTTGAACCTCCGCTCATCTTTTCTAGAATCGATCTCTACCTATTGCGCTACCAAACTTATAATTTACTGCATCGCTATTTCGGTATACATTGCAAGCGTCCAGCTTCTCGCTCTCTAAAGTTTCTGACGAATTCTAGAAAACAACAACACAATACAAATAGTTTTTTGTCTCTTTCTGTTTCGCACTCAGCTTGTAGTTTTTTCAAGCACGTGTTCGCATATATGTATGTATGTATGTATGTTTATATGTTTCCATGTATGTTGTTTGTGTACGCATATATAAAAGCAAATATAAACGTATTTAATTGGCTGCATATGCATACATACTGATGCTGATGGGGGTTGATTCATTGATTTTATTGATTTATGTCGGTGTTTATTATCCGATCTGATTCAAACTTACTGATATGATGTAAAAGTATAATTCTCATCTGATCACCATATTTGGTTGAGATATCTTAAAAAACAAAAAAGTCTGATGGGGATTGATTATTGATTTTATTGATTTATGTCGGTGTTTATTATCCGATCTGAATTGCTGGTAAGGTGTAGAAGTAGAATTGTCATCTATGTGCCAAATTTGGTTGAGATATCTTAAAAAACAAAAAAGTTTTTCTCACAAGAACTGTTTTGAACAACTCACATTTTGACCGAGGTACCTCTGATCTTTCCTATTTTTCTATAACTTATAGTTGTCCGATCCGACCAATCTTTGAACTTAATTTGCTTGCAACATCAACGGACAGAATGATATGACTTTTATTCACGTAGCTCAAAATTTAAGATCGATTAAGTATGTAGAAACAGACAGACGGACAGACGGACAGACGGACATGGTCATATCGACTCGGCTTTCGATGCTGATCAAGAATATATATACTTTATGGGGTCGGAAACGATTATTTCTATGCGTTACAAACATCTGACCAATTTTATTATACCCTCTGCAAGGGTATAATGAACACGTGATTATGCATTTTGTTCTATTTTTAGAAAATCCCGCTGTTTCCAGAACGATGTGCTTTCAATTTCTTAAATACGTTTTCATAATATTTTTTTCCGTTTTGGTCTTTGACAGATCGATTCGTTATATTAATTCACAAATCTATCTAACATACCCAAATAAAACAATTTGATAGTTTTGAAAAATTGAGATAGAAATAGAAATACAATCAAAAACATAAATTCAAATCCCACAAACCTTTTCTTAAAAGACCTTTTTGACACAACCAGGAATAACCAATTTTTTTTAATGACTTCAACAGCTGGCACAATAACAGGGGATCAGCGCAAGATAACAGGAGAGGTTTAATCTTATTCAAATTTTTGTAAAACGCATGCCATATCCTTACAAGCGGCTTTTCCACTCAGCATCCGTTAACCAACACCTATCGTTATGCTCACCCTAACTCAAAATTATTATTGATTATTTTCGTAAATTATTGATGACATCATCATTTTTCAATTCTTATCTCCTTATTCACTCACTTAAAAATAATGAATCTTTTAACTCCTTCTTGAAATAAAACGAAGCTAATTGGCCCCTTTTCGCACATTCAAACCATTATAAGCGAAAAAATCCCCTTAACTTTTAACACAAATAACCTGCAACTTTAATACAAATAAATAAACGTAACTGGGAGTATTCTCCAAACTGCCCATCAAAAATGGAAAAATACGTTTTGGTGGAATCAGACCCCGACCGACCTGAGAGCCAAAAAACCTGAAAAATATTTAAACACAATAATAACTATATAAACTAGAAAACAACTAATTATATATTAAATTTAAAAAAAAAACTAAGGCACTAAGGCACACAGAGAACTTTAAATATGACTAGATGGATTGGTTAACCTTGGCCTTTCCGAAGTTCGTATACGCTTGCAGATTGTCTCTATACCAAAACTTTCAAGAAGTATACGAGGGCTTCTTTTTTTGTTTCGTGAAAAGAAAATAAGAACAAGCTATATCATATACTTATTCAACGAATTTGGTTACGTCTCATCAGACATATTTCTATGCATACCAAATGTACTAGTTGTAAAATTCATGTCCATAGCTTGGGAAACAAAAAATTTTACATACAAGAAAGAAAACTGTTCCTATACCAACTACATGATATAGGCAACCGATTCTGATAAAACTTAGTTGAAGTAATAATAAGTATATTATTCTCGCTTAAAAAACAACAGAGTTATTGAGGTTAAAACTGATTCGTGACCAATCGTTCCTATGGGAGCATCTATATACCTGCAGCAAAAAGAATACTATGTTGAAAATTTTAGCTCTATAGCCTCGGAGAAAAAGTTATTGATCTAGACAGACGGACATACAGACAGGGCTACATAGACTCGCCTATTCATGCTGATCAAGAATATACGTACTTTATATAATCGTTAATGCTTCTGTGTGTTGCAAACTTCTTACCAAAATTAACGGAAGCCAAAGCCCTATCAAAATCAGTGCCAACATTTTAATTTCTGTAAATTAAACCCTATTAAAAATATACATTGTATCACACTACTGCTTATGTAGAATAGACACATAGTCCAAGTATTTCCTTTTCAGTAAAAACTAATTATGAAAACTTTGAACAATCTTTCTTTGCCAGCAAATACTCAGATATTTTAATATACTATACCACACTAAGTGAATTCAATAGACTTAAACAAACCATACCCGAAATGTACAGATATTTCCACTCTCTGATAAAAAAAGAACAGCTCGATCCCGAATTACTAACCTCTTTAATAATATCTTAAATAGCTTCATCCCACAATATTTTAAAACCAGTCTAGTGACTCTTATTCACAAGACAAATTCGCACAAAATATCAGTAACCAACCTCCCGTAACGGCTGTCTAAAAAAAAATGCAAACCGTTTTGTGGTTTATCACCATAAACCCCAATCAAAACGCGGCAAATCAGTTGCAGACGGTCTGCTTATAGCAGACCACCCGGTAACAAAGTCCATGCGTACTGGAAAACACTCCTCCGTCAACGCCCTTGACTTCTGAAAAGCCCTCAACAGAGGCGGAGAACACTCCATAGTCGAAAAGCTAGTAGATAGAAAAATGGGATTCAAAGTGGTTAATTTTATTAAATAGTTTATGTCCAAGAGGAAAAAAATCAAAATCAAGACTACAATCAGTTCCCCCTACCCTCTCTTTAACAACATTCCCAAGGGATTCCAACAAACTAGCAAATTTAATCAGTCTCCAAAAAGAAATTTAATTTATTGCTAATGCAGACTTCTTTCTATTGCCCAAAATATAATAAAACCAAAGATACAAAATTGACACTATTTTCCTCAAAATAAAATGAGTAACACTATCCCCTTCAATAGACAGATGGGACTCACACATAAAAGACATTCTACGAATGCTCAACTGAAAACTTAACATAACAAAATGTTTAAAAAAGCCACAAATTTAATTGCAACACTACACTTGTTAATGTAGCAAAAGCAACACTTATTGCTAAAATAGATTATGTATATATATATAATTGAATATTTTTTTTATTTATATTTAGTTTTTAAATGATTTTTATTCTTAAAAATCTATGACTTCTTTCGATTCGCAGATTACATCAACTGAACTTACATGCCTAAGAAAAAGCTCTTTACAGAACCTTGGCGTACGTGACTTAGTGCAATGTGTACTTCTTCTCTATTCTCATATGTTTCTTTACATCATTACATTAACCGTTGCACTAAGTCAGTATTCCAGTGTACAATATGTAATATGTAAATTGTAGGGTAACGAAGGGTATGATCGATTATAAGTTATAGGTTTAGATATGTAACTCGCCCACTCTTCAAAAATTGGCGTCTCGACAATGTCTTCATTTTAACAAAAAAAATATTTAATATTCTTATTTTAGTTACATTTTTTTTTTTCATTGTTTTCATAATTGTTACATTATTTCTTATTGCACACAAAAAATTATTATTATTTGTTAATTTTATGGAATATAATGATTAATATTTATTTCCTTTTTCTTTTTAAATTTACTTCTATGATGAGTAATTTTCCTGCCTCTATTTTCTTCTTCATAATGTTTTTCATCAACTTGGGTTATTTTCCCTGTGTGTCGAAAGGGATTTGATGCCTTAATCTTCGCTGCTGGCATCTTCCTAAATCTGGTATCAATTTCAAACTCTGCTCGATTCTTATTTAATTTCTGAATTTGATGAACCTTTTTAGTTTGCATATCAACTGTTGGTTTCCCTGAATAAAGAAAGATCATTGCTGGGGGCAGTTTAGTTGCTGAGTGGATCATTTTGTGATTATAAGTGAACATTATGGTCTCTACTGAAGTTATATCTTCCGTGTTGTTGGTTGAACTGATAATTCGAAATTTTTCGTTTAATGTTTTGTGTAAACGTTCTATATCAGCTATTCCGTTTTTACTTGTAGTAACTTGAAGCTCAACATTTTCTTTTCTTAACCATTCGTGAATCGCTAGACTCATGAAGGAAGATTCTTTGTCCGCTTTAATCAATTGTGGTTTTCCCATATCATTAAATATTCTTAGCAAAGCTCTTTTAGTTTCTAGCCAGTCTCTACCTTTGACTTCTATAAGACTAGCAAATTTAGAGTATACGTCAATGCAAGAAAGAAAAGTTCTATTTTTAATAATGTAGAAATCAATAACATACTTTTCCCTAATCGTAAGCAGTTCTGGGGTTATTTCTAAAGGTAAATCTGTATTTCTGTGTTCTGATTTACTTAAATTGCAAATATCACAACTGTTAATAATATTTTGGATAATTTCTGTGGCTTTCGGATAGTAGAATTCTTGCTTAAAAGTCATTTCAACTTTGTTGATGCCTGAGTGGAGCGTGTCTAGATGAAATTTTAGTATAATTTCTTTTAATTCAGCGTATGTCGAAATATCATGAAGTATGGTTGTGGTTTTAGTTAACTTTACATTAGAATTTATAAGGCGAGTGAATTCTCTTTGAAATATACCGAAATCAGTTTCATTTTCCATAAACATCGCACTGTTTCGTGTGCTGAAATATTTTAAAATCATATCTTTTGCAAATTCAGGAGTCATTTTTTTATACTCAATAGTAATTTTAGTTTTTGAAAAATAGTTGGCTACGCTTTCATAATTTTGAGTTGACTTTATAAATTTTGCTTGTCTCTCGAAATAATTTAATGGTCTTTCTGTTCTTTGGATACATCTATGGTTATCCTCTGATGCACTGTGTATAGTTGCCATAGTTGTAAGGTTATCGCTTACTAATACCTCTCCGCTAGATAATTGAATTCTTGACAAGGCATCTGCCACATGATTTTCTTTACCTTGAATATATTTTATATTGAAGTCATATTCGCTAAGCTTTATTTTCCACCGTTGTAGTTTCATATTAGGTTCTCTTATTGTACTAAGCCAAACTAAAGGTTTGTGGTCACTAAGAACCTCGAATTTTCTTCCTTAAAGGTATGGTCTGAAATATTTCGTCGCCCAGACGATTGCCAACAACTCCTTTTCTATGGTACTATAATTTTCCTCATGACTATTTAGAGTTCGGCTAGCGAAGCATATTGGCTTGCCATCTTGGGATAGGACGGCTCCTAATGCGACATTACTTGCATCGGCAGTTACCTTAAATTCTTTCTTGAAGTTTGGATAGGCAAGAATCGGATCACTTGTAATAAGAAGCTTGAGCTTTTCGATTGCTTCCCTATATGAAGAGTCATTAAAGTCTGTGTTACCATTTTTCTTCAATTTTAACGTGATAGGCTTTGCAATGTGAGCGAATCCAGGTATAAATTATCTGTAAAAACCGCACAGGCCTAAAAATGACTTGATCTGTGTTTTTGATTTTGGCAAGGGAAAATTTTTAATTGCACTGATCTTATTTGGGTTGGGTTTAATTCCTTCTGTATTAACTATATGACCTAAAAATTCAGTCTCCCTTTTCAGAAATTTTATTTGTCAAGTTGCAATTTCAGATTTGCCTTTCTGAGTTTTTCAAAAACTCTGCGAATTGAATTATTGTGCTCTTCAAGCGACGTCGAAAATACAATAATATCGTCTAAATAGACTAAACAATGTTTATTAATTAAGTCACCAAGGACATTATTTATGCATCTTTGAAAAGTTGCAGGTGCGTTCTTTAATCCAAAAGGCATACGAGTGTACTCATAGTGGCCATTTTTGGTTGAAAATGCTGTTTTTTCAATTGGGGATTCGTCCATTTCGATCTGATGAAACCCTTTAGCCAAATCAATAGTAGTAAAGTACTGGCATCTCCCAAGTTTTTCAAGTATTTCCTCCATATTGGGGATTGGAAATTTGTCGCTTATAGTTATTTCATTTAATGCTCTATAATCTATTACAATTCTAAATTTCTTTTTGCCTGATGCATCTTGCTTTTTTAGTACGACCCAAAGTGGACTACAATACGGAGAATTGCTTTCTCTAATAATACCTTGCTGAAGCATCTCTTCTATTTGTTTTGTAACTTCACTTTCAAAAGCGAATGGGTAACTATAGGGTCTTTTGTAAATAGGATCTTCATGAATGGTTCGCACTCTATGTTTAACCTCATTTGTAAATGTAAGAAGTTCTCTTTCGTGATATTGTATGTCTCGAAATTCCATTAATATTTTTTCAATGCACTTTCTCTCTTCGCTATTTAAATGTTCTATCTTATATTGATTATTTTCTTCTAAATCGTTCTCTAGGGCAAAAATTATTTCTGTTTAAGTGTGTATTTCATAAGAAGGTGTTTCATTAGCATATGGCTGACATTGCTTAGATTGGGGGCTTTGATGACTAAAGATGTAACCGTTTAATGTCGTTAAACCTGTTTGATAATTTATGATCGATCTGCAATCATTTAGAAGCTGTCTACCGAATAAAAAATCGTAATTATTTGAAAATTTGTGAATATAGAATTTTTGAGTTGTGGGTATTAATTTGTTTGGTTGGGTTAATATATAATCTTCAAGAACTACTTCTGAAACTAAAGTGTTTACATTATTCAATTTCTTATAAATTGGTAGATAAAAAAAATTTTCATTAATTAGATTTACAGAAGATCCTGTATCAATTAAACATTTGTATAATTTATCATTAAAATTGATAGTTAGGTATTGTTTCTCGGAAAGGCGTTCATTTGAAAATTTTCACTAGTATCCATTCGTTGGTGTCCACTACTTCCTTCTCTAAATCTTTTGTTTGGCCTATTGACTTGGTGTTCAGTTCTGTAGTTTATTCCGCTATTTAGCGAATTTGCCTGTTGTCCATCGTATAGCTGCTGTCGAAATTGATTATACAGCTGACTATTCTGACGATCTTGATTTATTCTCTGCTGACTATGAAAGCGCTGAGGTTGAGGAAATTGAATTGATGGATGCCTAACCGGTGAATGTGAATTTGCAAATTGATGATTCTGATAGTCGCCAGCCTTATTATTTTTATAACTATTCTTATTGAAACTATTTTTAGGGGTAAACTGGTTTCTTTCTTCGTAGTAGCCTTCTTGCTGCGCTATACGTTTTAATTTAGACACTGTGCTAATATCGTACCGTGAGAACATCATGAAAAGTCTGTCAGGTAATTTCCTTTGGATACAATTTTTGACTGTGTTTTCCATTGCTTGCGTATACACAGCTGTGTTTTGTTTTAGTTTGTCAGCAATTATGCGTGACTTTTTTTGCAACTCGTCACAAAACTTACGCAGATTTCCCATGTACTCGGTGTTATATAACCTCCTTAATAGTTCTTCTATTGGTGTCTGAGTACCGTACTCCTAGATGAGTGAAACCTTAAGTGAGAACCATGAGCTTGTGGAGCATTGCCTGATGGTTCTCTGTGCCTCTCCCACGATGAGTCCCTCGATGGTCCCATAAATTATACATTTCTGCCTCCTATCGTCGGTGGGATATAATCCGAGAAGGTATTCCACTCTTTTTATAAAAAAGCAGAGATACTCGTTGTCTCCCTCGAACGGTTGGACTTGCCTTAATTGCATAAGCAATTCTCCCAAATTTGTTTCTGAAAGAGCCACTCTTTCTCAACACGGAACAAATTTGTTTTGGACTCGTAAATTCTTTTGCGGATTTCGTTTATTAATTTTTGGAATCCTACCGACTGCGCCAATTGAATATTTCTTTTATTTATATTTAATTTTTAAATGATTTTTATTCTTAAAAATCTATGACTTCTTTCGATTCGCAGATTACATCAACTGAACTTACATGCCTAAGAAAAAGCTCTTTACAGAACCTTGGCGTACGTGACTTAGTGCAATGTGTACTTCTTCTCTATTCTCTTATGTTTCTTTACATCATTACATTAACCGTTGCACTAAGTCAGTATTCCAGTGTAAAATATGTAATATGTAAATTGTAGAGTAACTAAGGGTATGATCGATTATAAGTTATAGGTTTAGATATGTAACTATATATATATTCATGCCTCAAAATCAACCCTAAAAAATGAAGTAAGTAAGTCGTCCCTGCCGACTTGGAGTATACCCTGTACCAATAACTGATATTTCATAAAATCCGACTCCTTCGAAATCCTCATTAATTGAATAAAATTTTTCATAAAATTCTCTAAACAAACAGCAACACCAAATGCATGCTTTCTCTCTCACTCATATCAGCGACTAATGCGTCATTCGGTACAAAGCAACATGCGCATGCTATCTCGCTCACACATTTCAGTTGCTGCTGCCCATACAATTTCAGTACGAAACATATATACGTATATCTCCGATATTTATTGACCGATTTCGTCAAATTCGGTCTGACGGTACATATTGGCTATATAATTGAGTCTACCAAAAATAAATACTGTAGCTTTAATACAACTCTAGTTATAATTTTTTCTAATTTGCGGGGCGGAAGTGGGCGTGGCAAATATTTGAAACAAACTTGATCTGCGTATACACTAGACGGATGTTGACACCAAGTTTGGTTACTCTAGCTCTTATAGTCTCTGAGATCTAGGTGTTCATACGGACGGACAGACGGACATGGTCATATCGACTCAGCTGTTGATGCTGATCAAGAATATATATACTTTATAGGGTCGGAAAATTTTCCTTCTGCCTGTTACATACATTTTAGCGACTTTAATATACCCTTGTACCCTATGGGTACAGGGCATAAAAACTAACAAACAAGATGAAATGCTGCAATGCGCCCAGGGTCGTGAGCTCTTCTCTTAGCAGCCATTCCCAACCTATTTTTCGAAGTAAACATACTCATAATCGAACAAAAAAGAACATCTCATTACAACCAAAACATACCAAACAATACTGCACAGTACAAATCCAAAAATCCAGAAATATACCTATCAAATAAAACATAAACACAAAAAGCAACAAAGTAAAATTCACAATAGAAAAAATCATATCGCCCTGTTAAGAGCGTAACATTCCGTACCTCCCACCACACCTCAATAGTTATTCCCTCAATCCTTCATTACAAAAATATGTATATCAAATCCAAATATCCAAATCCAAAATATCCTAAAAGTAGGCATAAGAGCACTATTTCTCCTCTATCCGGTCTGCTGAAATCAGACCAGCCATACTGAAAGCTATAATATCTAAAACCTGTCAGCCATTAATTCATTAGTTAACACCAATACCAATAATATGTATATATTGCAGAACCATAAGATCTATCCTTACGAAAACTAACCCCAAAATAAAACTTCTTTGCATCCCCAGCCACTGTGGCAACGAACTAGCTGACATATCTATCAAATTCACCGTAAACATGACCGTACGCTTTACTCCCTACCTAAACACTAAAGATATTAAGTTAATATTATTAACAAATTTCTAGAAACGAAATAATACAACAACTTTGGAGCAATAAAAAACGCTGCAACCCATGGTACCAACAACTAAATAACAACATAAAACACATACTCGACTATCCTAAAAACATTAAGCAAAAATGATATTATAATGGATGATACGCTCATCTATCATTCATAGTAGTCAGCATTTCGAAGTTGAATGAGTTTTGTCACACTTTGGGATTAGTACTAGCCTTTAAGCTCCATTTTGCTTAGAAAACTTTTTTGGAGTTATTCATTAGTTAAGAAGCTTCCCGAGGCCGAAGGAATGGCTTACCAGGTGCTTGACCGGTTTAGCAGCAACTACATAAGGGCCATGAGATGTACTCAGGTGTATATTTTTCAACATCAGCGGTTGTTACAAAATACAAAGAATACAACGGGGATGAGCTTTGCTGAAGCTTTGCAAGTTTTGTTTTGAAGGAGCACAGGAAAAAAACTGAGTATTCATTTTAAATTGGATAAAATGAATCTAATCCTCTTACCATCAGGTTTTTGGAAATATGCGAAAAAATGCGTAAAATCGTAACTGATTTTTCCAGGGATTCAAAATGCGTACCTACTTTTTTATTTTAATTTGATAACAATAATCCGTACCCACTTGATATCAAAGTTTGATTAAGCACATTTGTATGGAGCAAAGAAGCTAAACTTATTTCTTTATCAAATCTTCTATTTATTTAAACTTTTTAAATTTGCTGCATCTCATTCAGATAAGCTTGAAATGTGGCGATGTACTTTAGCTGCGGTGTCACTTCGAGGGCAGCTATTAATATGTAGGGAATCGGCAATATTAATGTCAATGCATGAAAACTGGCGACGCCATAATATATTTTTGCATTTTTAGCATATATGTACGTAAAACGTTTTTATGTACAATTGGTTTTTCGTTTGTTTATAATAAAAAAAATCAACAATGAAAAATCTTTTGACGTGGCTTATTTCAACAAAAATGCGTCAATAAAGTTGGTTCTTTCCGTGAAGGTCGTCGAAAATCAGTTATTACACCAGAAAACATCGTTGGTATGAGAGAACATGATGCAAGATCGACATGGTAGATATCGTGAGATAAAATGAGTTCCACTTCAACGTTCCATATGCATGCATGAACACTTAGTGGTAAAATATGTTTGTTTTCTTTAAATACCCCATAATTAATAAATTGATTAAGAAATGCTCGTATCAATTGGAGTATGGTTTGCTTAAAAAGTTCGAAAAAAGCTAATTATAAAATCATGATGGGTGATGAATCATGGATATACTCGTTATATATATGTATGAGTTGTATGATTCGGAAAGTAATGAACCGGAAGCAACCGACCCCGTGTGTATTCCAAAATGACCCAAATTCAATAAACTTGTTCGAGTAAATGGTTAACCGAATCTTCGGGAGAATCGTTCATGTGGCCATTGTTCTGCTAGAGCAACTTAGTTCTGTTAATTTTGAGTGGCACACAACCAATTGTTTCCCTGAGGTCTTTGAAGAAAGAAATAACGATGAAGGCGAATCATTTTCCATCATAACAAATCGAGCACTCACACAACTCGGCACACAGGTGAATTTTTAAGCAGTCAAAACATCTGATGATTGCTTATCCACTCTAGAGTCCTGACTTTCCACTCAATGATTTCTTTTAATTCCCTCACATAAAAATTGTACGTGTTCAGTTTATGAGTTCAAAAACCATGTTTCTGAGGTGACTCTAGAAAGATGGAAAAACTGCTAAGACCAATAGTTGAATCAATGCAAAAGTGCATTAATTATCATGGGGAATACCTTCAAAACCATAAAATCATTTTCATTTAAAAATGTTTGTTCTTATTTGATATTCCCGAAAGAGATGAACATGAAACATTGTTGCTCCCCAACACCGTCAGGCAGCGTCTATGAGATTTTTCCGCCGAGAGAGGCTGTGGGAATTTTGTGAGTTGTGGGCGGGTAGCTTTAAAAAAGAAAAATCAAAGAAGCTAACTTTGGCCGTGCCAAATTTTGTGTACCCTTGCAGATTAGTTGATTACTTTCTCCGTCATATCGGCTTCAAGATGTTTTAAAAATTGGAAATATAAAATTTTAAAAAAATTTTAAGCAAAAAGAATAATCAGTAAGATTGAATTCGATTTCGGCAACGGCCGGAATTAAACCTCCGCTCTGTCATTTGTAAACTTGATCTCTACCTACTGCGCACCCAAACTTAAAATTCACGGCCTCGCTATTTCGGTATACATTGCAAGCGTTCAGCTCCTCGCTCTCTAATTTTTCGGACGAACAACAACACAATACAAACAGTTTTGTGTCTCTTTCTGTTTCGCAATCAGCTTGTAGTTTTTTCAATCACGTTTTCGCATATATGTATGTTTGTAAGTTTGTATGTATGCTGTTTGTGTATGCATATATAAAAGCAAATAAAAACGTATTTAATTGGCTGCATATACATTCATACTGATGCTGATGGGGGTTGATTCATTGATTTTATTGATTTATGTCGGTGTTTATTATCCGATGTGATTCAAACTTTCTGCTATGATGTAAAAGTATAATTCTCATCTCTTCACCAAATTTGGTTGAGATCTCTTAAAAAACAAAGTTGTTCTCACAAAAACATACTTTTTCTGATGGGGGTTGATTATTGATTTTATTGATGTATGTCGGTGTTTATTATCCGATGTGAATTAAACTTGCTGGTAAGGTAGAATTGTCATCTGTCTGTCAAAGAATTGTCATCTTGAGATATCTCAAAAAAACAAAAAGTTTTTCTCACAAGAACTGTTTTGAACCCATTAAATTTTGACCGAGGTGTTTCTGATCTTTCCTATTTTTCTATACCTTCGCAATCCTCATTAATTGAATAAAATTTTTCATAAAATTCTCTTAACAAGCCAAAACAGCAAATGCATGCTTTCTCGCTTACTCCTAACAGTGAACGAAACTAATGCGTCATTCGGTACAAAGCAGCATGCGGATGCTATCTCGCTCACACATTTCAGCTGCTGCTGCCAATAGAATTTCAGTGCAAAACATATATACGTATATCTCCGATATTTATTGACCGATTTCTTCAAATTCGGTCTGACGGTACATATTGGCTATATAATTGAATCTACCAAAAATAAATACTGTAGCTTTAATACAACTCTAGTTATAGTTTTTGCTAATTTGCGGGGGCAGAAGTGGGCGTGGCAAAAATTTGAAACAAACTTGATCTGCGTATACACTAGACGGATGTTGACACCAAGTTTGGTTGCTCTAGCTCTTATAGTCTCTGAGATCTCGATGTTCATACAGACGGACAGACGAACGGACAGACGGGCAAACGGACATGGCTATATCGACTCGGCTTTTGATGCTGATCAAGAATATATATACTTTATGGGATCGGAAAGTTTTCCTTCTGCCTGTTACATACATTTTGGCGACTTTAATATACCCTTGAACCCTATGGGTACAGGGTATAATGAACACGTGATTATGCATTTTGTTCTTTTTTTAGAAAATCCCGCTGTTTCCAGAACGATTTGCTTTCAATTTCTTAAATACGTTTTCATAATATTTTTTTCCGTTTTGGTCTTTGACAGATCGATTCGTTATATTAATTCACAAATCTATCTAACACACCCAAATAAAAGAATCTGATGGTTTTGAAAAATTGAGATAGAAATAGAAATACAATCAAAAACGTAAATTCAAATCTCACAAACCTTTTCTTAAAGGACGTTTTTGACAAAACCAGGAATAACCAATTTTTTTTAGGACTTCAACAGCTGGTACAATAACAGGGGATCAGCGCAAGATAACAGGAGAGGTTTAATCTTATTCAAATTTTTGTAAAACGCATGCCATATCCTTACAAGCGGCTTTTCCACTCAGCATCCGTTAACCAACACCTATCGTTATGCTCACCCTAACTCAAAATTATTATTGATTATTTTCGTAAATTATCGATGACATCATCATTTTTCAATTCTTATCTCCTTATTCACTCACTTAAAAACAATGAATCTTTTAACTCCTTCTTGAAATAAACGAAGCTAATTAGCCCCTTTTCGCACATTCAAGAAAATAAAAAAAAATCCCCCTAAGTTTTAACACAAATAACCTGCAACTTTAACACAAATAAAGAAACGTTACCGGGGGTATTCTCCAAGCTGCCCATTAAAAATGGAAAAATACGTTTTGGTAGAATCAGACCCCAACCGACCTGAGAGCCAAAAAACCTAGAAAATATTTAAACACAATAAGAGAGCCATAAATTGCCGAAACAGTGTCGACAAGGCTTCTCAAAGCTGCAGCCGACGGATGTGCCATTTTAGGGAGGCTGAACAGCGCGGAAATATTTTCCATGAAAATGAGGCAATCGTTGTCATAGACCTTTTTAAGGTTAAGGATCGCCTTATCATTATTTTCTTCTGAGACTTGAAACGCTTTGACGGTTCCTAGCGCTTCACCAGACAGACACGAGATTATATAATTAAACTTTTCAATATTTGGAATTGAGACGTTCGTATGAACAAGGGTTTCGAACAAGAGACATCAAATAAAAACGAAGTCCCTGCTCGGGCGCCATGAAAAATCATAAGAGTTTTTATGATAGTTTTTACTTTTTGTAAATTTGGGATTTCGTTTTTGCTAGGAAAGAATAACGAATGGAATAAATTTGCTTGCGATCTGTTTGAAATGTACTTTTCGACTATATTTTCATTTTTCTTTTCTTAACCTAAGTCGCCTGCCTCTAACTCCAACATCGAACGTTAATTGGACAACACAGAACATCCACATAGTGCTCATCTGCGTGTACACATTTCCTCTAGCTTGCCACATTTTAATGACAGACTTATAAGATATATGCAAAAATTAAGATCATAAATTAAAAAATAATGAGAGTTATTTAAACAACATAAATTAAAAGACCATGAAAATTGTAATCAAATATGATAGATGTAACATAACACAACAACACAATAACAAGATGACACAGAGGCTTTGCTGGGCAAATTTAATCTTGAAAAACAAGACGATGATGAGTTAGTATATTAAAGATTGCAAACACATCGGCGAATTTCGGTTTGTAACTTTAAACACTTTTATTATCTTACAATACAGATAAATAATGTGAAATAGAAAACTTTTGGGGGAAATGTGGGAACACAACTAAAAGTTTAAGTAAACATAAAAACATGCACAAAAACGGTACAAACATATAGGTTTCTTTAAACAATAATTATACTGGAGTTACAAAAAAAAATTCAAAATTAATAATTTTTTAGCAAAAAGTAAATACCTTTAACTTGAAAATCCATTTTAAATAATTTAGCAGCACTCAATCGTTTACCACAAAAATTGCAAGTTCACCTTGCTACAGATTAATGCCGTTAAGCGTGCAGCTGTTCGTAAAATATGAACACGTGTTCAAGTTTTTGGTTCTATTTTTAGAAAGAATCGTTAGAATTTCAGCAAAAACCAGTTTGCACTAGTTAAGAATGAAAATTTATGAGATAAATAGTGGTAATTTTTTTACAATATTTTGTGATGATGTTTTCGAATTTCGCGATAGAAAAGCAAAGTCTAAGTGCGAAAACAGATGTAACAATATAGCCGCAAATGGTTAATACGTTACCACCACAGCTGGCCGATTTCAATTCGATTTAACAGTGAAACCCCGGAAAAGAAATTAATTATTTTCCTTGCGACTGTTAAACAGAACAAAAAAATATCAATACACTACAAAGAAAGTGTAAGGCACGATAATAAAGGAATCATTAAATGCCAACCCACTCAGCCACCGCCAGGGCTATAGATCCGTTCGTAGTCGACCGCTGGGAGATTTAAAGAATTCGAAACCTTAGTAGGACAAACCAAAACGGGTACATTTCGAGCTTCCGCAGCAATGGCAACAGCTGCTTAAATCTTGTAAGTTAAAATCAGAATATAAGAAAATTAAGCCCAACAAATTGTAAGTAAACAACCAAGAAAACATTAGTGATAGTTTAATTTTGAAAAATAAGAATAAATTAATCAAAAATCTTAAAGATAAATAACAAATAAGCTTAATAAATTTTATTAAAGTGAACAAACAAGTAAATATACTAGTGACAGAAAAAAAACTAAAAATTCTCAACTAAAAATTTCAAAAATATAAAATAAAATTCCAATCATGGCAAATACAAATAATTTGATAAGACCATCATCCGATGAAGCACCGACCTCACGTCAAACTCCTCGTAATAACACCCAAATGAACATAGACCAACTAACACAACTAATTTCGAAAATCGTAGTTGAAACTGTAACACAAAATAACATTACCGAAATAATTAAATCTACTTTATGCCCTTTTGATGTCCCCGATGTAACGATTAGCCCTGAGTATAGCAACAGAATTTCTGAATTAGATGAAGTCCCAGATATAATCAAGGGTCTAATGGAATTTAATGGAAATCCAGTTGAATTTAGTTCTTGGAAGAAAAGTGTAGATAGAGTATATAGAGTATATAGAGTACATAGCTAAAGAATCCGAGCGACTGTTGACCGAGGTATAGCGTGGACGTAGACAAATCACTCCAATCATGGCAGGTTAACTATGCTAATCGACCTAATTTTGATTGATAACCAGCAATATGAACAAATAAACCATTCGGAGCTATCTCCATAGGAGATAACTTCAGAATCACTGAACACATAGAAGCAAATTTATTTCACATCAAAGACGTAAAAATAAAATTCTTCATATTACCTACCTTAAAATCATTTGACGCCATTCTAGGAAATGACAGCCTTAAGCAATTAAATGCAGTAATCTTCTCCAAAGAAAAATTCATGACTCTTAAAAACAGACTCAACATCCCAATTAACGAAAAATTAATACAGCCAGTTAATAATCTAAGAATCTCAACCGAACATATGACCAAAGAACAAAGCATTAACATTACAAAACTGACAAAAAAAATTCGCAAGCTTATTTTCAAAACCAAATGATAAATTATCATTCACTACCTCCGTAATAGCAGAAATTAGAACCACCACAGATGCTCCAATATATTCCACATGTACGCGCAGATGAGGTTGGTGGTTTTTTTCCCCCCCCCAAAAAAGACTCGAAAAGGTTCATGTATAGCATAGTTAGTAGAACAGCGTGGAAGTGATAGAGGTATGAAATTTCTAGGAGGTCTACAAGGAACAGATAAAGCTACGCGGCTCAATAGCTCAGGCGAGTCTATATCACCATTGAGGAGCTTGTGGATGAAGATCATGCCAAGCATTACTCTACGGTTAGTTAAAGAAGGTAGGTTAAGTAAAAGAAGTCTACTAGAGTACGATGGTAAATTGATATTGCGATCCCAGTTCAGACCACGAAGAGCAAAGAGTAGGAACTGCTTTTGGACAGATTCAATTCATGCTTGGTGTGAATCATATTGAGGTGCCCATATGCAAGATCCATACTCAAGGATAGGACGGACCAATGAAGTAAAGAGAATTTTGGATGTGTAAGGGTCATTAAATTCCTTTGACCATCTTTTTACAAACCCAAGAACTCCCATAGCTTTGCCGACAGTAGTGGAAATATGAGACTTAAAAGATAACATTCGGTCCATAAGGACACCCAAGTCATTTATCTCATCGAGGCGTTTTAAAGGACTATTATTAAGAAAATATGTCACAATCTGTGGAGTATTTCTGAAAAAAGTTAATACACTACATTTGGAAGTGTTGAGGTTAAGCAAGTTAAGTCCACACCAAGACTCGAAGTTGTGAAGGTCAGATTGCAACCGAAATGGGGGAGGCCATGTCCTTAAAACTAAGACAAATCTTAACGTCATCCGCGTACATAAAGACTCGAGAGTGATTTATGACTGAGGGAAGATCGTTTATGAATAATGTGAAAAGCAAAGGTCCCAGATGACTGCCCTGAGGCACTCCCGAAGTCACATGGATGGACCTAGAATATGAGGACTTGAAAAGAACCTTTTGAGTTCTTTTTGTCAGATATTCTCGAATCCAACTAAGTAAAGGGCTTGGAAAGCCAATATTACTTAACTTAAGAAGAAGAAGCGCATGATTAACAGAATCAAAAGCCTTACTGAAATCAGTGTAAATGACATCAGTTTGCCTTGCATTCTTAAATCCTTCGATCGTCAAAGATGTAAATTCTAATAGGTTAGTGGTTGTAGATCTATGTTTCACAAACCCATGCTGAGTTGGTGAAATAATAGAGCTACAAAAATGTTGCAATTGAGAAGTAATTATCTTTTCAAACGCTTTAGGAATAGCGGACAATTTAGAGATACCCCTATAGTTCGTTGCATCGGATTTCCTACCATTCTTATAAAGAGGAATGATATAGGATTTCTTCCAAATAGATGGAAAAGTTGAAGAGTTAACGGACAATTCAAAAAGTTTTAAAATTGGCTTACATAGAGCCTCTGCGCAAAATCTGAGTACACAGCCTGGTATCCCATTGGGGTCAGGAGAGCTAAGTAACGAACTTTCATCAATCAATGGATTATAGATAAAATTAGACTTTCTCAACTGGTAAGGATACGAAAGATTCGC